>CAJNOP010000508.1:0-24785 GCA_905250075.1 Rotaria sp. Silwood1
TGCGGCAATAATAATTGCTTATGCTGCATCGTGCGTTACTTTTTCAGGGAATATTTTTTTTTCAAATTTTGTACACTTTTGTTTTTCTTCTCTCTCCGTTGATGTTGATCGCAAACATGATGAATTCTACGCTTTTGGTTGAAATAAAAGAAGACAAAATTCTGCTAACGAGCATGCTTTGGCGTATGACTGGGCATGGGTGCAGATTTGGCTGTGGGTGTGGATGTTGGTCTTCGCTTCCATCTAACGACATCCACACCGACAAATACCCACGCCTACCTACATCGACATCCACACACACTCACCCCATGTAGGCTTCAAACATCAGCTGATTATTTGCCATGAGATATTTGCGTGTTTCTGCCATTGCTCTTTTTCAATTTTTTTTGTTTACTAGATCATGAAAAAGTCTTTCAAACCAATCTAATCGTTATTTCTTTACATAATGCGATATTAGCTGTTAACAGGATTCGCAGTACCTGTCAGGATTATAGCTCAATATTATTGTTGAATTCATTTTTTTCGTTGGGACGCTGACGGCAAGCCGCACCCTGCGTTAACTCTACCTCGGTCTGCATTTTTCAATCGTTGTACGCCCTCGCTGGACAATCCACAACTGAATAGATGGACTTCTTTCAGCGTTTGATTTGCTTCAAGCATTCGAATGAGACTATCAATACAGGCATCTGTGATGGACTTGTTGTAGGTAAGATCGAGCATGATCAGTGATGTATTTGTTGGAAGAGCGTCGAAAAGAAACTGAGCACCTATATCTGTAATTCCAGTCCTGAGTAAAGATAGTTTTGTCAATTTTCCTCCTTCGCTTGATGTCAAAGAGAGTAGCTCAGCCAAATGTTGAGCTCCAGCATCGCCTATACCACGATTGTCTGCAAGTGTGAGATATACAACCACATTCGCGTTGGGATTCGTTTTGAGTTCGTCAACAAGCATTTGGATCCCCTTGGGCGTCAGTTTATTATTACTCAAGTCGAGACATGGAAACTGCTTCTCGCGAACTACTCGTTGTATAATCAAGAACATATCACTGTCGGTCACATTCATCCCAACCAAATGTATTAGGTTGCCAGAAGCTAGCATTTCTTCCAACTTCACATTTCGTCGGTGTGTCGACGCGTTGTTTGCTTGTGTTAGCCTTTTTAGCAGTGCAAATGCCATTTTTGTTCTTCTACAATTGACACATCTCCATCGACACGTATCGTTAAAGAGTGAGGGAACCGAGCGAGCAGGCTTTGCTTTTTAGTAATTCTTCGTTCCCTTTCATCCAATTGCTTCCATTGATGTTAAATTGCATTTTTAATATCGTTAAAAGACGAGAGCGACTCATTTTCTTTTTTATTCCTTGCTTTCTTCATCAATCATGTTGAGTACTTACACAACGGCATAGTCACGAGAGTTTTAAAACAAATGAATTCAATCTGAAAGCAATCCTCATCGACATTTCGTCCTTGTTCAAGGGGTTTGTTAGATGGCTTGCGTATCTCAATCTTAGTCGATCTGAAGTTCAATGAGTAAATGGTTTAAGTCGGTTCACTTTTTATTTGAAATTGAGCAATTAAAATACCTTACTTATATTCTGTATTGATCTGACTGTAATATTTTCCATCTTTTGTCATCTTCTGTTTAGCATCATAATTGTTGTGTTATTTGTTCAGATCGTTGTTATCAATCTGATGAATAGCTGTTACCTATGATAAACTGAAAATAAATGATTGCTTCTAAGAACTAGAAAATGTCTGCCAACCAAGAAATTATGTTCGCCTTCGTTCAGTGATACAAGCCTGGAGACCAGATTGAAAAGAAAGACGCATATGAAAAGGTAGCGAACTTTGAGATCTCAGCTGGAAAACAACAAAAACTCCAATGCCCTTTAAAAACTTAACGACAAAAAATCGTAACAAGCACACATTTTTACGTGCTCCACTTCGGAACTGTGCGAATTATTACAGGGAGTAGATGTAAATAGCATGGTTGTTGGTATGGTGGGCGTAAGAAGATCCACACCCACACCGACTCCCACACTGACACCTACTCCAATACTCACACATATTCCCACAATCACATCTACATGCACACACCCAACCAACACCCGCATTCACACTCATACCCACACCATAGTTTTGACGCAAAACTAAGGCGATATTCGAAATCAGCTCGACGAGCTGCATCGAATCATATATAGCAGTAAGTATTTCTGGGAAGTAAAGTCGAGTTCTGTTTCCGACAAGTTTTTGCAATCCAGCCTTTCTGTATTTTTGAAACGCTGTAAAGAGTTTAAGTGCGATTGATCTTCCATGTCTGATGAATCGTTCACCATAGTATAGATGAAACCGGTAGACCAACCTGTCTGATAAACTCCACTGACCGATGGACGCCATCCATGGGCTGGTCTACCGGTTCCATCTATGCACCATATCACCATCTCGCGCCGATGAGTATAGCCGGCACTATGAGTCTTTCCAAAACCCATATTTTGGACCTCAAATCCTTGTTTTTGAAAATGAGACATCGTTTTGACGCAATACCAAGGCCATATTAAGAATCAGCTCATCGAGTTGCATCGAATGATAAAAATAGAAAACGCTTATCTGAAAAAAGGCCTTGACTTTTACGCAAGAAAAGTTGAAAAAAATGAGTGATACTATATTTTTCGAACAGTACAAAAGGTTTTATCCCATCAATCCCAAGCTTTTACTGATTATTCGTCTATGTGTGGTCTAATGTTAGCCATAGTGCTACTGCGCGCTGATGACCATATCCGGCATTAGGTATTTCCGAAAAATCCGGAATTTTGTCTCCAAATCTCGTTTTTCCGGATTATTATAGCGTTGAGACGTAAAATGAAGGTGATATTTGGAATCAATGAGGAAAACTACATCGAATGGTGTGTGACACAAAATATTTTTTGATAGAAAAATGTCTTCGAAAATCTGCGCAAGGGTCTCCTCCGGTGTTTCATTCTGAAAATTCTTTTTTCAAAAAATTATTTATTTTCATAAAGTTGATTTTGTGAGCGATATACAATTACTTCTGAGTAATAGAACTCCATTTCAGAGCGCAACAGTTACATGTCTGTCTGCTTCACTCAAGTTGTCCACTGTGTCATACCCGCACCCACCCACATCCACCAACCTCCAAACCCATATCTTCTAATAAAATATTTTTAAAATCATCACTGTAGATCGACAGGTCGAGCTTGGCTACCTTATTCACGAAATGATTGACTGAAAAACAATAGAAAAGTAGAAATAGTGTGCTCTGAAATTCTCATAATCTCCGTGATTACAAGAGCCGCATGCGACATCGGAAAGGTGCGATGAAGAGGCGCCATGAAAATGGGGTTTGACGAAGATCGACTTTGATTGTTTCCCTTTTGTTCGTTGTTTCATTAAGCAAACTCAAACGATGGCGATCACAGTCAATTGTGAGCTCATAGATATCATTTTGTTCTCCAACTATTGTCTTGCTTTCTGAGCAGACTGGACCTTGACCAGCATAGAATCCAGCTGACGTTGAATGAGCTGGCTCATAAAAATAAGGGCCTTCTGGTTCAATACTAACTGAATGAATGCCAATGAATGCAAACACTCCGTGTTCTCCTTCAATTCTCATTCGAATATGATGGACACCTTTGGAGTAGAACCGATTGCCTAGTACAGAGCAAACACCACAAGTTGATTCGCAGACATGCCCATTTTCAAGCAGACGAATGCCATCTTTAGGCCCGAATGTCCATACGAACGTTTCATCGGCTACAGTAGCAGCCGAGTCAGGCTTTTTTCTCAAAAAGGAAAACAAAGAGGATATTTTCTTGACATCGTCACTGCTGTGTCTACTTGTCCTAGTTGGCATGTAATGATCAGGGAAATTCAATTTACGCACGAACTGATAAAATTCATCTTCGAAACCAATTGGCGCACGAAGGGCACGCTTTTCCAATGGATTGATTTGCCAGGAACGAAGTTCATTCAGTAAATGTTTGAACAACTGAGAACGGGCTAATGATAATTCTTATATTTATAGATTGAAAAACTTACCTACCATAGGATCGTAATCGAGGAAAATGTAACCATGTGAATCTTTTTTCAAATAATCGTTGCTTGTTGCCGAAAACATGTCCCAAAGAACGGTTCCCTTAAGAAGTGTGAGCGTCCCTTTCGATGTAGCCATTCGTTCACCACCCACGTTTAAATGAACAAGAGGAAATGACGAAACAACAGCAGTGGTATTAGACTTTTCATCAGTCATTTCACGAAGGTGAACAATATGCATATTTGCCAGTTCCATTGAATTGGCAACCACAATAAGACGAGTTCCAGGTAAAAGCACATACTCATGTTCATTTGGATAGTTCGAGTAGCCGAAGAGGTCGCGAGCATTGACTGCTTCGATTAAAAATAGAGTGCTGGTATTCGTCCTCAAAAAGGGCTTAATGACATCCACATCCGATGAACATGAAGTGACGCTCCGCCAAATGAGTTCGTCTCTATATTAAAAAAGAGTCACAATTGGTTTTCAACCAAGAAGTGAACAGCGGAATCCTGGAATCCTACAATTCGATGGAATTCAAGGCAATGCAATGGAGTTCAAGAGAATTCCAGAAAATTCTCGGGAATCCTAAGGGATTTCATGAAGTTATAGGGAATCCCATAGATGATAAAGGAATTCAATAGAATCCTAGGGAATTTAATGGAATCCTACATAGTTTTGAAGCCTTGAGCGTTTAGATTTATTGCTATTACACAACAATCTTTCATCATACGTAAACAGTTAATAGAACATCTCTAATAACATTTTTTCATAGAGATCTCATTCAGAAGCTCAGGCTTTAAATCATGACTAAACAAATTTATTTCTTATAGTATGTGTTTCCCGTTATGATTAGTATACACACAGCACAACAGAATGCAGCTCATAAGTAAAAAGCCACAGAAAAAAAATCCTTCAATATAAAAAGCTTTTACAAAGTTTCAATAGTAAAAGGACGATTGATGGTAATGCCTGTCCTACTTGGATACAACTTTATGTATATAAAACCAGTAAAAAGAACAATATTGAATCTAAGTTTTTAAATAAGAAGCTTATCATTTGCAAATAAAAATTGTACGGTGGATGTTGAGAAATAAGGTATGAAAAGAAGTTTTCGGCATTTTGCCTATCGATATATCTTTGCAACTGCTCGAGCAATTTTAACAAGTAAATAGTAATTTTAAAGAGCATTTAAGTGTACTTATTCTGTAAAAATACAAGTTCTATTGCAAGAAGTAAGAGCGCCGATGAAGGAAGTTTGTGACATGCGTTTTTGGCTCTCAAAAAATAAGGAATGGCGCAAATTAAACGGCCACATTTTGCCTTTAAATTTTTCATCCCTTAATACGTTGTATTAAAAAACAAAATATCTCACAAGATGCAGTGTGAAAATCTCTACAATCTACAAAGTAAAGCTCATTTTAGTTATGCACTTTTTGTTTTCAAAAAAAGCAAAATTCTGTGCGACTGATTTTCGACACTGTGAAAAGATCATTTTTTTTTCTACACGAATAATTCATTTCATCTTTTCATCACTTAATACTATTTATTAAAAAAATAAAATACATCGCAAAATGCAGCGTGAAAAGCTTTACAATTTACAAAGAACAATTTATTTGTTAAAATTCCTCAAGTAGTTGCAAAAATATATTAGTAAAAAAATTGTCGCGAACTCGTTTTTTCCATATATTAGAGTAGAGGTGGGCGAATGTGTGCACGTGGATCTTGTCTGCAAACACGCATGCATACTTACAGCTACACTCATATTGCAAACTAAAAATTAATAATATCGATAAATATTCATAGAAATGGCCAGCCTCACGGTTATTAACTGAGAGATCTTAGTGTGTATCGATTGAGAAATTATCATGAGTTATCGAAGCAAGTAAAATTGAATAAAAAGCGATTCGAACATTTCTGAATACTCTTATACTAATTAGATGATCATTAGTATCAAAGCATGTCAAATTTTAGTCATTAGTAAAGAAATTCATTGATGCTACCATGTATTTAGAGCGCTGATAGAATAAGTTAATCTGAATTTACTGATAGATTAACGAAGAAACCGGCTCAGTTGCTGCACTTGGAGCGGAGATAAGGCAACTCTAAGAATCAAAACTCAACAAAATACAATTAGCTACTCATCGATATGTACATATATGGATGGTTATGAAAGAAGGAAAAAACGAGAACGATACACCAACAGAAAAAGCTGTTGTCACACGATTGACTGCTCTTTATAGCCTCTTCGATACTTAATGAGAACCCTTAGGAATGCTATGGAATTTAAGAAAATTCCTTGAAATCCTGAGAAATTCTACGGAATTTTGAGGAGTTTGGAGGAATCCTAGAAACATAGAGAGTTCTGAATTCCAGGATTCTGCTATTCACCCCTTGCTTTTGACATCTTATTCTTTTACCCTTTCTTGAAGTGTTTGTCGAGAAGAAGGCTATCAATGCCTCGCCAAACATTTTGTTTGACGCACGGCAACTTTTTCAATGCCGTATCGAATAGTTTCAAAAAGGCAAACCACCGTTCAAGAGTGTGGCGATCTTCAGTGCGAAGCACATGATTGAGAACACGATACAAACTTCCATTTTGCCATTCCATCGTATAGAGATAAACAGAAGCCGACTCATCCTTACTCAAACCATGTTCGTTGGGCCAATGGCACTTACTTTTGGCCACATCAATGTTGTAAAGAAGTCCATCAATCTGGGGCAGTATGGGCTCTAGAGCTTTCTCGAGTGATACAAGCGGTTGATCATCATAACCAACGACAGGTTCGAGCAGTATGACGTTCGGTGTTGCGTTCGTGTCTATAAAGCGGGAAGCGCGAGACATGGAGTCTGATGCTGTGTTGTGTGTGAGCGATGTGTTAAAAAACTACCACATAAAAGGAAAAATGGAAAGCAACACCCACTCACTTTGCTTTCTTTTCGTGTATGTGTAGAAGACGGCAATGGTGAAAAGATTGTTTTACTTGTTTTGCAACCAAAACCCACCCATTTGATTCATTCTTCTAATTTTCCCAGTTGGATTCTATGCCCATTTTACTTGTATTGTGGAGATAAGGGTGCATAGGTATAGGGTGGATTGTTTGGGTGCGGGTGTGAGTGAGTGTGGTTGCACGTGATGTGCGTATGGTTGGTATGGGTGCGAATGGAAGTGGGTTTGGATATGTGTGGGTATGAATGGGCGTAAGCTGTGTGAATGAGTGTACGTTAGGGTGGTGTAGATGTGTGTTAGCGTGGATGTGGGAACAGGTGGACCGGAGTGTTGTGGGTGTGGGGACAGGTGGACCGGAGTGGTGTGGATGTGGGTGTGGAACACGTGGGCCGGGTTGGTGTGAGTGTGGATATGGGTGTGCGTATGTGTGATGGGTGTGGGGTGTGGGTGTGGGCGTACATGAAAGTATCTTTGTGTTAAAGCCTAACCCACACCCACACCCACACCCACACCCACACCCACACCCACACCCACACCCACACACCCACACACCCACACCCACACACCCACACACCCACACCCACACACCCACACCCACACCCACACCCACACCCACAACCCGACCCACCCACATCCACACTCAGACCCACACTTCACAGCCACAGCCACAGCCACACTCCCACACCCATACCTACACGCACACCCCACACCTATAACCCATTCCCCCTCATGTTTAGCTGCATGTAATAAAAATGCGAACCAATTGAATTTCATCTTCAGCTATTTCTGTTTACTCTTTCTTTCGATCGTATGTTGATGAAAGAACAAACGCATGTTTCAAGTGTGATGCGGTTGTTTTGCGAGGAAGAAAAAGCAAAACAAAGTGATTTATCGACCTTGTTTATCCTGACAACGAATGGATTCAGTCATTTTGTAGTTTTTCATGTTGTTGCCAACATCACCATGGAGATGGTGAGCACCGATCGTGAGTATGTTTCATAAAATGATATATATATTTTTAAATTTCTTAGGCAGTTGCTCAATATTTTCTTACTACGCTATACCATAAAATAATATGAAACGCTGTCGATTGTCCTTGCTAATAATCAAATACAAATTTTGCAGATAAATCTATTTGTCTTGAAAAATAAAATAAAAACGAAACTGAGTTAATCAATGAGATTTTTACTCCAGCAATATTATTATCAAGGGCACTACTAGTGCCTTGAGGAGACGTCACAGGCATTAGCAGTAGACTCAAGGTTGTGGCTGGCATTGATCCAATCAGTGCCGTGGTGAAGAAAATGGAATATGTTGTAACCACGCCCCCTCCCTCTCCCCTCTCCCCGTGCACAATGAATGACCCAAGGTCTTCTATTATGTTTGAGCGAAAAACTTTTTCAGGGTGGTCTTGTATTATCACTCTCGTATTTTTGTGAAATTTACGTGTATATTCGAAGAATTTAGTAAATTTAGGTTTAAAATTAGGTTTTACGACGCTTCCTATCATAGTAACCAGGTGCTGGAAAAAATGTCACCATTATCTTCCCACAACAACAACAACAAATAGGGAATAATTAATATCAAGGACTATATTATTTTAAAAATCTATAATTTCTAGTTTCCGTTCTAAATATTATTTTCTTAAGTTTTGTAGAATTCGCATATATTTTTGAAAAAACTAATAGTGACTGTAAGTTTGCGTCAAGGTTTTTCAGCTTGTTGCCTCTTTCCCATTATATGTGGTATCAATCACTCAGATTTAAAAGGTTGTGAAAACTTATATAATGTTTTGCTTTTCAATAGTTCGAATATTTTTATGAGTATTCGCAAAAAAACTAGCGTCCTTTTTTTACGCAGATAAAAATTTATACGGTCCATTTGAAAGATAATGTTTTGTAATTTTTCATAAAAGTAGTATGAGTTACATATAAGCGTGATCACACTACTTTGTAACTTTTAGAAATATTTATTTTGTGTCTTACCCAGTACATTAGTTTGCATACAAGATTGTTAGGATCCGGTGAAGATACAACCAATGTCTCTACTAGGTTTATTTAATCATTAAATTAAAGCCTAAATCAAATAATACGAAATAGGAATAATCTCGATTAACAGAAGAATAATATATAGCTAATTGCAACAAGAAAAAAATCACGTATTAGAAAAAAATCTGTTTGAAATGTACGCATAGAAACTGCTACAAATTAATCATTTTAGTCAATGTTTCTTTAGAAATTTAACATTCTGCATCTGTTGTATTAATAGTATAAATATTTTCAGAAATCTGATCAATGAAGCGAATGGGGAGGTAGTGATTCGAAATGGAATAGTTTCGTGGAGACAAATTTTTACAGCCTATGCTTTAACTCAAACGATAGAATTCGTTGTAATCTATCCATTTATTTGCCAGCTTTTGAAATAAACTTTTTCAACTATTTTTGAGAATATAATATAAACTTGTAACACTCTGAGTCTCATGAGTACTACACGTTAACCCCGGAGCGGCTACATTGATAAGTTTTTGTAACTGAAAATGTCCTCTGAGTGAACTGATGCGATTTTCAAAATTTGTGAACGGATTTTCATGATTTTCAAAGCTTAAATATAGATTTGAACTTATCGATTTTTAAATTTTCAGCTGAACTCCCCCTCCTCCCCCAATCAGATACGCTTTGGGGTAAAAGAACTAATGAAAACTCTCAGTTTTCAAAAAAAACCTTTTAAATAAATGTGGGGTCTTCGATTACGCGGGGCAAATTTTTTCTCAAAAGGATCTTCTATTATGATCGGGGGAGGGGGAGGGGAGAAAGTGGTTAGAATGGTAATGACTGAAACTGTTGTATGCACAGAGTTCTCCACAAAATTATAAAAAGGCGTTTTGAAGAAATTCGTAAATAAGACTTGTTGAATTCACCCTAACACGTCTGCTTCACGATGTCTCATTCAGAATTCGCTTTTCGTGGGTTTCCATGCACGATTACGTACGCAATCACACGGAAATCTAGTATCCAAGTATCCAAACAGATCTTCTAGATATTCATTCTGTTGCGTAGGTTCACTCTCGCCTCTTGGGTTACCTGTAAAGTATGACATGTTATATGATATGAAGTATCATTGCATTCCCACACTTTTATCATCGTTCTCATACAAATTCACCCTCGAGAAGTATATCAGACCAACAGAACGAATAGACATTTACAACAGAGATTTCTATAGAAATGTAGTCTACCTTGATGTTTGAAGTATAGCAGTCATCCGCCAATCGATAGAAGTCTTCGCGTTCTCCTGTGTACTGCTGGCTACGCATTAAGACCTTTGAGACAGCCATATGGGGTGGGTGTGGAGTGTGGGCGATAAACTTTCATTCCTCCATCCGCCGTCCAAAATAATCCACCCAAACCCACCCCACCCACCCACACCTGCACCCGCACCCACACCCAGCCACACCCACATCCACACCCACATTTTATGTGTACCTACTCACTAACAATCTTATTAACACGAATGTACAAGCCCGCATCCATATTCACACCTATATCCATACCCAAACCAACACCAACACTCAGATCTGCGGCTACAACAATATCCACACCTACACTCTAATTTTGTTTTCTCTGTGAAGATAGACAAATTTATTCGAGACAATTTTTGAGTTAAAAAAAATCAAAATAATGCTGATTTCAATAGATGTTATTCAGGTGCTACACGATTGTCTACATTGCTATAGTCAGTGATTACGGTATTTGTGTATTTCGATATCGAATGAAAGTTAAATTTCTTAAATGATCTAGAAAACGGAAATAAGGTTAAATATATTTCATCTGAGCAACAAACAATAGACTTCAAGGTTTCCAAAGATTTAAAGATTCGTCAAATTTTCAAGAAAAACTTGAAAAGACCTCAAAATACTTCATGGGAACTTCAAGACTGAAATCTTTGCTCTTTTCCTACTGATTTCATCGTCATTTTTCTACACTTTTAGATAATAAAACAAGTAATAATCAACGTGTTTTTAACGTTGACAACAAGAGAAAATAATTGATAGTTATGGCCTGCGCAACACCAACAGCACCAAGCAACTCCTTAAAACATATTGAATGGATGTGGCAGTCTAATTCAAGTCCATTTTCGAAATCCGAACCAGCCAAATGGAGTCACTACTCCGATATAGAAAATCTAATCATCGAAAGAGCATTCTCAAGTAAGCAACCACGAGCAATTTTGGATGATTATTACATTGATTTCAAGGATAATCTTCAAATATCCAATATTGATAACAACAAGCAGAGGCCTGTAAAACGAGTGGTGCGTAAGAGGGAAGACAAGCATTTACGAGAAGAACGTTTTATGGATCTTTCTGTTGCTTCGGGACGTTCATATGGTGGTGAATATGGTTGGATATCGCCATTCATAATTGAAGTCAGAAGGCAGTTGAACCTCGACCCAGAAAAATTACCGTCCAAAAATCCAGATATGGTCCCGATGCTTGTGGAGAAAGCTGCTTGTGGTATTATTGAGGAAGGCCAGCATATCGGAAAACAAAAAGAAGCCGAGGAATTAGTCAAGATGCTTAGAGAACAAAAGAACAAGGGAATGATAGAAGTATGGACACGCTGTGCCTATCTTTACTCTTTGGAAAGTTTCCTGTACAAAACCTTGAACGCGACCATGAGATTAGTAGGAGATAAAAAGCATGAGCAAGTCTGGCGAAGTAAAATTCGTACATTGGGACCTTTTTGTTTATTGCTCTGGGATGATCCATTTAATAAAAAAGTGAAAAAGAATGTGACACTTTACCGAGGAGCCCAATTGGAAGCGGAACAGATCGCCACTTATAAAGAGATGGTCAAGCATTCCGACGAATATCGATCATTTCAAGCGTTTACATCGTGTAGTCGCAATCGTCAAAAAGCAGAGCAATTCGGAAATACTTTATTCATCATGAATGTATTGTTTGCTTTTATGGCCGATCTCAGTGCATTCTCGGAATATTCAGAAGAAGAAGAAGAACTTGTTATGCCAGGTGTTTGTTTCCGTGTTCAACGCGTTGAATTTGATCTCAAGACGAGTAAACATTTGATCTATTTAGAACTCAGGCAACGATGGTCCAGTAAGTGGGAACAACTCTTTCCTCAGGGTTTTTTATGATATAAGAAGTATTTTTACTAAATATTTTTATTTTTATTCTTATTCGATGTTTCGCATTAAGATTACACTAGTTGACGAAGTTGCAACTCCGTTATGCTACTTTGCAGAAGTTCCACATAATACCATAACTAGTAAATTATAGATTGGCTCACTATTAGCCTGTAATAATGCAACCTACGATGCGTCAGTATCCGAACAAACATCAAGATCTGCTGTGTTAGAACAGAAAATTCTGCAAGCCTAACTTTTCACTCACAGATAGAGGATAGCATGTACTTGGAAATGCATATTCAAAATAAAATTTAGGATGCAACTTTAAAGCAATAAATTTGAATGTTTTTAGAACCACTAAGAATGGCTGGTTACCAAGGTAAATATTTTCGCCCTGTTTCTTGTCTTAACTTCCATTATATTGTCTAAGGAAGAATAAAATGAGTTCAAACTTCGAAAAAAAAGTTGCTGAATCTAGGTTTTCTGAAAAGCGGTTTTCTATTTTTCTGAGTATCAAGGAGAGTCAATAATTAGCGTTAAACTCAAAGCTAGTCGATTCTATGTTCTTTTTTGTGAAAGTTTTAAACGGTTACGAGAACACCAGCTGTTAAAGGTGTGCAAAATATGCAACTTTTTGGGCCCTACAAAAATAGATATCAAACATCAGCAAAATACGTTGTATTGAGCTCATCAATGGCGAAACAAAAATTGCGTGAAAAACGTATTTAGCGCCAATTTCCACGCAATTAGACACTTCAATAACTCGAAAAGGTGGTATTCATTTGTTTTAAACTTTTCCAATCAAAGCTATATACCTACCCACAACTTATATCCCGCTTGAGAGCATTAAAAAAACAATCAAGATTTGAAAAAATTCCTTATTTTACCACCGGAACAGGGCATTGTTAATGGTTTTAAAAGCATTAAAATGTTATGTCTTAAACTTCTTCACAAAATTTTATTTTCAATAAGCATATCAAAGTACATACTTGACTCTGTTTGTGAGTGAAAAAGTTAGACTGGTAGCATTTTCCGTTCGAGCACAACAGACCTCAACATTTGTGTGGATAAGGTGCAACTAATCCGAAATTTAAGCAAAGCTTAAAAATTTTTCATTTCTTCATGATTGAATAGACGAGTGAAACCGCATTGAAAATTGTATTTCATTTAATTTTAAAGTCTGTTTTTACTAGGAAGAAAACAAATACTTCCCATGTAAATATTTTTTGCCTCAAAACGCGTCTGAAACGCGTTTCATTTGCGTGCGAAACGCTAAGAGTGAACGCGTTTGAACGCGTCCCCAGTGAAACAAACGAAGCGTTTAAACGCGATTTATTTTAGAAACGCGTGTGAATGCGCTTCTAGCTTGACTTGCGTTCAAACGCATTTTTAGCGAAAACGCGTCCCAGATGAAACATTTAATGCGTCTGGACGCGTTTCATAAAAAAACTAACAATTTTGAAAAAAAATATGATAATCCATTTCAGATTCGAACTGAGTCGCCACCATCAATATTTTTTGATGGTCTTAGCCTTCCCTGGCAAATGGATTAGATTTTACCTTAAGCGACGACGATCAGATTTGAACAGATGAACCAGTGATTAGAAGTCGTTCATACATACCACTGAGTTATACTAACTCGAAATCTTGTCTTATTCAAAATAAAATATTTCTGAAGACGAATTTCATCGGTTAAATACTATTTTAACAAGATGTATTTTTTTCGAATTCAAGAGTCTTAACACGTAAGATGACTTTTCAGTTATTTTTTTAAATAAGTTTTTATTTTTTTAATAAAATAACATCTTTTTTTATCATCTACTACACATAAAAAATATTACGATCTTTTTTATTGCACTGGTAATATGATAAATAATTTTATCGAAAAATTTAATGAATATATAATTATTGACAACCAATTTAGTAGAAATATATGATGAAAAGTTACTAATAATATTATTTAAATAGTAGTATTTAACAATATTCTGAAAGGGCATTGCATAGCTGGAAACTATTACAATATTATCTAACTATTTTTCTTACAAACTTTCGAGAAATATGGACTGTTGACCGTATGTTTAATTGAATTTTGTCTATTTTAACGTCATCTCGACATTTTTTATTAGAAGTCTAATGAAGTTTAGATGAATAAAATACATATAAGCTGATGATTTTGATTATGCAGTTAACTCTTCTAGAGCAGCAATTTTTGGGTAAAATCGCGTCCGATACACAAAAAATAAACACTTTCAAAGGCACTCAAAAATATGATTGCGTCCTAACGCGAGCGAAAAACATATTTAAGACACGTTTGAACGCAGTTCGTAAACAAAATTTTTTTAAACGCATTAAATTTTTTTCAGAAACGTGTCGAAACGCGGTTCATTTTTTTCTGATTGCGTTTAAACGCCTTGTATAGAAAACCTGCGTCCAGACGCGTTTCAAAATTTTTTCTAACTGCGTCTCAACGTTTCTCATATTACACCACGTTTGAACGCGTTACGTCAAACTCTTATTAAACACGTACAAACGCAATTTCAATATGAAACGCGTTGAGACGCGGTTCATAGTTTTTTTACAATTGCGTTTCAACACGTTGCATACAAAAACTGCGTTCAGACGCGTTTCAAAAGTTTTCTAACTGCGTCTCAACGCGTTTCATATTAAAAATGCATTTGAATGCGTTGTGAACCCGTTTTTAACTGCGTCTAGACGCGTTTTGTTGTGAAACCACGTTTCAACGCATCGATCTTGCGTTTCGTGATTACATGGGTTGGCTACCCTGATTTCTCAGAAAACGGCTGAGTTTTCGAAAGGGCATCAATAGCTTCTGTTTCTCCTTCTTCTAACATTTCAAAGCTACTATTCCCCTCATACAGCATACAAAATTGTCTATAACAACTCAATTTAAATTGAGTTTTTATAGCCCGTGTTCTCCAATTTGTGAACATAAAATCGCAATTAAAAATCTGTTAAATTCCATTGTAGTTGTTTTTTACATTTAATTTATTCAAATTTAAAATAATCTGAGGTCTGAAATTATCAGTTTTCAAATTTCAAAAAAAATTACTGATAACAATTTTAAAACTAATTGAAATTTCAGTTATATTTTTAAACTTGCTGAAATTTATAGAGTTTGCTAAAGATTGAGTTTCATTATTTCAATTTAATGAGCTGGAATTTGTAGAGTACGCTAAAATATAGTAGTGCTTTTCTACTCTTAATTGCTTGCAATTGATAGAGTTCATCAGACATAGTTGTTATTACGGATGTCATCAGCTGTTTTTGATTTTGAACAAACGATATAATTATGATTTTTAAAAGGAATCAAACATTGAATGAAGAAAATTGATTAGAAGGCAAAAGCACTTATACACAAAAATCAAACATACACAAAATGATATTCTAAAAAAGACGGCTCAAAAACAGAGATGTTAATGACGGTCTTCTCCTGACGATTACAGCTTGGTCCGCTCACATCAGATTCAGAAGAAATATCAAGTTATCACAACAAATTATGATATTATCTCCTTAAAAACTCGCTTTGTGTTTGACTAAAATCGCTCTTAGCGCAGTTCGAATCGACAATATCTGCTTGTGCATTATGAGTGTTAGTTTATCAATAACAATGGAAAAACGACAGCTAGTACATTTTGTTTTTGACTTCCATGAAAATTCTGCGCGACTAGGTTCAAAAGAAAATTTTAATTCAATCAATATCTAACGTCTTCTACAAGTTGCCGTAAATATTGAAAACCTCAAAAACTCTTTGCTGTCAAAAGCTAGCATATTCTACAAATTACACTAACTCTCTGAAGCTTAAACAATTTCTATTGTCCAAAAAATAACGTCCTCTACAAATTATAACATGCCTAGAAAAAAAATAACTTTCTATTAAAGTCTTTTGAAATAATTTACTTTCGATATTCGTTCATAATAGTCAAATTTTGAAGTCTAAATTTAAACTTTAATCGCGTTAAAAAAATTAATAAAATTATCAATTTTAAATCAAACAAAATTTTAAAAATTTTAATTTACTTAAAATTTATTTGCTTTATGTTCGTAAATGAGGAGTAGCCATTTTAACCACATATACTATACGATGATTCTTAGAGAAGCAGCCTAGCATCAACCTTTGCCCTTAAGATTTCATTGAAAGCCGCAGGAATGTTCCTTTTTGTACTCTAGTATGTTTGTTGCAAAAGTTTATTGTGCGCCTGTAGTATTTTGTTTGTATCTTTTTGTCTGTTTGCATCAAACTGTACTGATAATTTAAGTTCGATTGATTTTTACGTTATTTTAGGCTTCCTGCATAGAACATTACGAAAAGATGGAATATTACGGAAAGAAACCAATTGACTTGAATCAGAAAAAGAAATCAGGCTTCTGCAACAGCCATAGAGAAGCGCACGAGAGGCGTTCGAGTGTTTTTCAATAAAGCTTCAGGTCATAGACTAATCATAGGCGGCTTTTCTGAGTATTATCGTATGGTATATGTGGTCCAAATATGAGATCTGACTATCGATCTATTAAGGAAGAAATAAAAAATAAATCTATGTTTTCTTACTTTTGAACCACCCTGTACACTTGTCTGAAAAAAATTTTATATCAAATAAACTGTAAACACATTTTTAAAAACATTTTATAATTTCTGCACACTTTTTCTTTTGAAAAATGTTCGTTCATATTCAATATGAAGTTATATCAGTATCAGTTTTAGATAGTGTCGATGTTTCAGAAATTATTATTTACCTATTCTATTTTGTAACATAATCTATTCATTCCGTCTTTCTTTTTCGTTGTCTAATAATAAAGATATTCAAAAGAACTTCCACTTATGATTTGCGCCAAGCAAAATCAACACATTCATTAAAATATTTCTGAAAACTCGGAAACTCACTTGATATTGGAGAAAAAATAATAATAAAATCACAGTTGACTTCAATGAAAACTTATCAAAATTTATCGTTTTTTTCAATAGAATGGAATTTTCATAAACATAATCATTTTTCTATATCATAAAATATAAATATAGTAAGCGTGCAAAAGGCACAACAATGTATACAGTTTCCGAAATAATATTCCTAAGAAAAAACTTCTGCAAAAAAATTGAAAATTACTGCGCACATAATATTGGAAAATTAGATCAATTTTATAGTTGACGAGAGTAAAATATTTTCTGATAGATGTGGAGCCATTCATGTAAATAATTTTTGCATAAAAAAACACATCTGAATCGCGTTTCATTTGCATCGGAACAGCAGCAGTTCACCGCGTCTAGACGTGGCTTAAGTGGAGAATTTGTTGCGTCTAGACGCGTTTGAAGTCATATTTCAACCACATGTCGACACGCTTCATGTAAAGTTGGGCTTATGCGTGTTTTGAATTTTCTTGCAACCATGCCCAGGTCGAGAAGTACGAGCGGGTTCCGGTAGGAAAACACAGAAAGTCGCCGGAACAGGGTACCAGTATTCCGGCAGGAAATTTTCGGATTTTTTCCGGTGACTTCCGGTCAAATTCCTCTCGTTTCCTGCAGGAAGTTGTCCGAAAGTCACCGGAAAAAATCCGAAAATTTCCCGATCGGAATACTGCTACCCTGTTCCGGCGACTTCCGGTGTTTTCCTGCAGAATACAGTGAATTTTCCTGCATCTTTCCTGCAGGATCTTGCAGGATCCGGGTGACTGGAATCTTCGACCTGGGTGTCTACACTAGTGTCATCTATAACCGCATTTAGGTGCATTTTAAACTTCCCTCTTATCGCATATGGACGCTTTTCATATAAAATTGCGTCCAGAAGCCTTTCATATCGATTTTTAACCGCGTCTAGATGCAGTGCATAATAAAACTGAGTTTGAATGCATGTGTTTTGCATACAGTGCTCATATAGGACTCACTTTCTGAACTCCCTCAAAAACAAGCTGCTATGGCTGAATGGTTAAGATGTTCGACACATATCCACAAGATAGTGTGTTCGAACCTCGGCGTCATCAATCATAGAATGACCTTGGATAAGTCATTAACGGTTGTGTGTCTCGGAACACTCATCCGATAGCACACTGACTACATTGTTGACATACACAAAAAGCCCTTGTGGCTTTGCATGTGGTTAATCAGCATGCATGGGAAGCTTAAGCAATTAAGCGGGAGGAACTCTGCGTCAGGCCGGCCTTCTGCCCACAGCTGCAACTAGTAATAGTTGTGGGAAAAATATCGAGCCTTCGAAACTGTCCTTGGGCAGCACCCTATACTGAAAGGTAGCCGAAAGGCAAGGGTATTCTTCTTCCCTCAAAAACTCTAAAATTCCAATATCAATTTTAGGGACACACAAAACCGATGTCAAAAACGCCAACAATGACCAAAAACAGATGGATGCATATAGATACTGTTCATAGTCTATACCAACATCATAAAAAACACAATCCAATACAGAGAAATCTACGTTGAAAGAATTTTCGATGAAATAAATGATCCGATTATTCTCACATTATCTCGCCATAGTCCGACTCTGGAAAAGTTTGATGTTGAAAGAAAATATCGAATATTTTGGGATTGAGTGATAGTCACATCAGTTCCGTTCTCATCAAATCATCATGGAATTCTAAAAAAATTCGATGCTGGAAAAAAACCCAATATTTTGGAATCGAATGATCTTCTGATGAGTTCAAATATCATCTAATTTTATTTTCATTCCAAAAAGTTTCATGTTGCCAAAAAAATACCGCACATTTTGGAACTAGAGCATCTTCACGTGAATTCTAATGCCACCTTATTATCTTTCGGTTCCAAAAAAATTCCATGTTATCAAAAAACATCGTATATTTTAGGATTAAATGATCTTCAGATGAGTTCTAATATCATATAATTATCGGTCCACTCCATAAAATGTCATGTTACAAAACATCTATTGAGCGATTTGGAATTGAATAATGGTGAGATCAGTTCTAATATTATCAAATCATCATTCAATTCGACAAAAATTCCATGTTACAAAAAATTATCGAGTATTTTGGGAATTGAATGATGGTGCGATCAGTTTTAATATCATCCAATTATCATTCATCTTCAAATCATTCGATGTTGGAAAGAAACATGAAATATTTTGGAATTGAAGGATTCTCAGATGAGTTCTAATATCATCTCATCATCGCTCAATTCCAAAATATTTCATGCCTTTTTCAGCACCGAACTTTTTAGAATTCAATAATCGTAAGATGTGTTCTGATATCATCTCATCGTCTTTAAATTCCAAAAGAATTCGATGTTGCCAAAGAAACATCGAATATTTTAGAATTGAATGATAATAAGATGAGTTCTACTATCAGCTCATCATCATTCAGATTTAAAAGAATCCGATGTTGAAAAAAGCATCGGATATTTTGGGATTGAATCCTCTTCAGATGAGGTCAGATATTATGCAACCATCGTTCCATTCCAAAAGAATTCATTGTTAAGAAAAATTATTGAATATTTTAGAATCGAATGATAGTGGGACGAATTCCAATATAATTTGTTCATCATTCTATTCAAAAAGAATTCGATGTTGAGAAAAACTATCCAATATTTTAGATTTGAATGATGCTGAGATGGGTTCTAATAACATCCAATCAACATTTAAGTCCTAAAAAATTCCATGTTATAAGAAAAACTTCGGATATTGTCGAACTGGCTGTTTGTCAAATAAGTTCTAATTTCATCAAAACATAATTTAATTGCAAAGAATTCAGTTTTGAAAGAGAACATGCAATATTTTGGAAGTGAATGATGATGAAATAAATTCTAATATGATTTGATCATCATTCAATTCGAAAAGAACTTGATGTTGAAACAAAGCATCGAACATTTTGGTATTGGATGATTATGAAATGAGTTCTAATATGATCTAATCATCAGTCAATTCGAAAAGAACCTGATGTTGAAAAAAATTATCAAGTCTTTTAGAATTGTATGATCTTCAGATGAGTTCTAATATCATCCAAACGTCATACTATTTGAAAAGAATTCAATGTTGAAAAAACATTATCCGATCTTTTAGAATGGAATGATCTTCAGAGGAGTTCTAATTTCATCTAAATATAATTCAGTCCCGAAAGAATTCAATGTTGAAAGAAAGAATAGAACATTCTCGAACTGCATGGTGATGAAATGTGTTCTACTGTCATCAAATCATCATTCAATTCGGAACATTCCATGTTGGAAAAAGAATTATCATGTATTTTGGAACTGCATAATAATAAGAGGAGTTCTGACATCGTTCTATCATCATTCGATTCGAAAAGCATTCGAAGTTGAAAAAGAGCATCGAACATTTTGGAATTGAATGATGGTGAAGTTAGTTCTAATATTATCTAATGATTATTCTATTCGACAAATATTCCATGTTGAAAAAAGATTATTGAGTATTTTAGAACTACATGATAATGAAATGAGTTCTGGCATCGTCATATCATCATTCGATTCCAAAAGAATTCCAAATTGAAAAAGTGCATCGAACATTTCGGAATTGACAAATTGTGAAATGAGTTCTAATATCATCAAATCATTATTCAGCTCGAAAAGAATCCAATGTCGCCAAAAATTTATCGAATATTTTGGAATTGTATGATGGTGAAATGTGTACTAATATCGTCTAATCAGCATCCAATTTCAAAAGAATTTGATGTTGAAGAAAACCACTGACTAGTTTAGAATTGAAGGATCATAAGATGATTTCTAATATCCTCTAGTCATCATCCAATTTCAAAAGAATTCGATATTGCTAGTAAATTGCCGATTATTTTGGAATAAAATGGTGGTACGATGAATTCTAATATTATAGAATCATGACTCAAGTTCAAAAGAATCCGATGTTCAAAAGGACATGAAATGTTTTGGAATTGAGTGATCGTAAGATGTGTAGTAGTATCATCTAGTCATCATTAAATCTAACAAGAAGTCAGTGTTAAAAAAAACATGGAATATTTTGGAATAGAATGATAATGACGTGAGTTCGAATATCATTTAATTATCATTCAATTCTAAAAGAATTGGATGTTGAGAAAAATTATCGAGTATTTTTGAAACGAATGATAGTGAGATAAGTTTTAATATCATCTCATTTTCATTCAATGTCAGCAGAATTCGATGGTAAGAAAAAAACATAGAAGATTGTAGAATTGAATGATTATGAGATGGGTTCTAGTATTATCTCATGATCATTGAATTCCAAAAGAATGCAGTGTTGGAAAGAAACATAAAATAGTTTGGAATTGGATGATTATGCGATGACTTCTTAGATCATCTAATCGTCATTCAATTCCAAAAGAATTCGATGTTGAAAAAAATGTTGAACATTTTGGAATTGAATGGTGATGAGATTAGATAGAATATGATCTAATCATGATTTGATTCCAAAAGAGTTTGAAGTTAAAAGGAAAGTAGAATATTTTGGAATTGAATGATCATTAGAAGAATTCTAGTAGCGTCTGATTGTCGTTCAGTTTCTAAAAATTTCATGTTGAATAAAGTGATCCCATATTCTGGAATGGAATATTGATGAGATGAGTTATAATGTCATATAATCAGCATTCATCTCCAAAAAATCGACGTTGAAGAAAGTTATCGGTTGTTTCAGAATTGAATGATGATGTAATGAGCTCTATTATGATGTAGTTATCATTCAATAGCAAAAGAATTCGATATTGAAAAAACACAATGGATGTTTTAGAATTGGTTTCTTTTGTTATTCATTCAGTTATGGGGATTGGCTGGTGTCTATGAGATGCGGTAGAAAATCACGCATACAGTAAGTAGTATTGAAATACATTTATGATAACGCATGTGCGATATTCACGTCATTGAAATTACGTGTTGGTGTGATGTGATGATAACGTAATGGACAGGAGAAATTGGAAAAGTTTGTTTCTGTGGTCATTCAATCAACGTACGATATTCTCAGTGGTATCATGTTCGAGTTTTGTTTTATAGCTCACGAAAGTGACGAATACTTTTTTGATAGATAAATACGCGTGAAATGTCATCGAAAAATAATTGATCTGAGGGAGTAATTTCCTGTTGTGTTACGTAGAACAATAAATGAACGGTCGTCTCTCTTGATGGGTCAATGAACTGACGTGTTCAATGTTCGTTCGATTCAAATGGGGTAGAGATGGAAGATATAGAAAAACGTTGGGAAACTAGTGCAGTCAGTCATTCAGTTTTGACGTGTGTAGAGTACTGAAGTCAAGTATTTGGATACAGTGAAGCCTCATTATTTCTAAATTATTCTGTTCACAGCCCAATTCCATTAGTTTGTTGTTCTACATTTGCTACAAATCAATTCGCTTCGTTAAACCTACAGCAAGTAGCAGAGACCGTCATCAGGGCAGGGCTGCCCTGATGCCCTGTCCTGCAGGGCAAAGCTTTTTTTTTGCCCTGCCCTGCTTGCCCTGCAGGGCGATCAGTGAAAAGTACAGGGCAGGACAGGCAAATTTTTTTTGTCCTGGTAAATTTTGTACCTACATTAAAATTATTCTTCTTTTTCTACGTGAAACGCTTTTCATCTTTGTTTTTTACGTGAAACACTTTACGTAAAACATTTTCTCTTTTATACGTGAAACACTTTGTTTCTTATGTCAAACATTTTCTTCGTGATGCTTATTTCTTTCTATATTGATTTTCTTTTTTATTATGTTAAACACTTGTTTTTCTACGTGAAACACTTTTCTTCTTTGTTTTTTTACGTGTAACACTTACTTTACGTAAAACATTTTCTCTTTTGTATGTGAAACAATTTCTTTTCTATGTCAAACATTTTCATTTGTTTTTTTTTACGTCCCATGCAGATATTTCAGGTTTTGTTATTGTATTTCTATTAATCCTCTTGATAGATACATATTTTTTCTTTCGGATATTGTATTGCCAGATTATAACAGTGTTTTGAAATAATTTAAATAAAGTGTTGGTACAGAAAAGAGGAGGAATCTTGAAACTTTCCTCATGCTAGGAAGCTCTTAAGTTATCAATCATGTTTCCAGATATAAGATCAGTCTGTAAGCCCTGAGGGCGCCCTGCCCTGTACTCAGGGCAGGGCAGGGCAAAAAATTTTCTTGCGCCTTATAACCAGGGCAGGACAGGGCAAAGTAAAAAAGGGGAACAGGACAGGACAGGGCAAAAAAAAGTGCCCTGTGACGGTCTCTGGTAAGTAGTAAAACAAAAAGAAAAGAGAAAAGTTCGTATATCTAGTATAATGATTTGAATCATTTTCGTGCTTTGACGAGTTGAAAACATTTGTGCAGCATTTGAAAGATACAATGTCGTCAAGAGACATCCATGTAACCGAACCATTGACACTGGAAAACTCTAGAATCTATTCAGAAACTTTTTTCTTGAAACTGAATATATGAGAACGAAACAAAGAAAAATGACAATCTGAAATAAGACAACTCAGGAGTTTTCATCTTCCAAAGAAACGAGCACTGTCTCCCGTTACGAGCTTTTATGTACCCCACTCATAACAAACTTACACAAGGGATGTGGGTGTGGGTGGGTGTGGGTGGGTGTGGGGGTGGGGGTGGGGGTGGGTGGGTGTGGGTGTGGGTGGGTGTGGGTGTGGGTGTGGATGTGGGCGTGGGGTGTGGGTATGGGTGTGGGTGTAGACCAAGAAAGGCCTTGGAATCCACCCACACCCCACATCCACATCCCACCCACATCTATATCCACACTCACATTCCACCCACATCCACATCCACACACAGATCCAGACCCAGACTCACACACCCCCACGCTTCAATGACTATGACTACAATTTTGCTTCACAAACATAATAACGATTGATTTTTGCCCAAGCATTGCAAGTGAAACGTGAAAGTCTTCATATAGCAAAGGATTTCTAACAAACGCCATACGATCTCACTTCTCATCAAATAATGGAAATTTCGTATCTTTAAAATGCTTTACTACCCCAGGTGTTGTACGATTCATTTGTCTTTCTCTATCTGCACAAATTTAACGATATCTCCATACGTGAGTGTGTACGACTTTTGAACTCGTAGAAATTTTTAGGTATCGTGCTTTGATTTAGGCTTTGCTTAAATCTCTGAAGCCGATCCTTGTGCTACGTGGTACGATTAGTAACAGTAACATCGGAATACCAAAGGTATTGTGGTAACTATTCCACACCCACACCCTCCAAAATTAAAATCCACGATTTCTAATCATCTACAAACAAAAACGAACATTCTTTACGATTATCTTTCTCACCAGCCCCCGTCGAATAATGTAAATATGCTTCTTTCAATAATCTTTGAAAATGGAAGCCCGTAGGTAACTTTCTTATGTTCATATTTTTGTTTGAGGTTTTGTGTGCATACTTTATTCAGCAATGACTTTAAAAAACAATATTCTGCCTTCATTTTTCTAGTAAGTGCAGTCAATCATTAAGACGAGAAAAAGAAACTGTTCTTTTCACTAAAAGTACGTATCGCATGGTTTCATATAGTCGCCCGGAGCTTTCAATAACGATAAGAATGATTACGATCAAAACGTCCGCAAGCACTTGTTTATGTCGCATACAAAAGAACATTCAGAAGAAAATACCGGTCTTTATAAACAGGGTGGGTGTGGGTGTGGGTGTGAGTGGGGGGGGGGGGGGGGGGGTGGGGGGGGGGG
>CAJNOP010000508.1:24885-84222 GCA_905250075.1 Rotaria sp. Silwood1
GGGGGGGGGGGGGGGGGGGGGGGGGGGGGGGGGGGGGGGGGGGGGTGATTGAGGGTGAGTGTGGCTGTGGCTGTGGCTGTGGATAAAGAGAAAAATATATCCACACACCCACCCACACCCACACCCACACATATACCCACACCCACACACCCACACCCACACCCACACACCCACACCCACACATATACCCACACCCACACACCCACACATATACCCACACCCACACCCACACTCGAGATAAGAATGATCTCAATGAAATCATCTTATCCCCAAGAACTATCACAATGAAGACGTTCAACATTCTAATGGTTCACTAGAAAATGTCATCGGCCAGAGAGATATTCACGAAACCTAAAACACATTTAGAAAAGTTTCAATTTTCGAAATCTTTTTTCCTTCAATATATCCACATCATTCATATAAATGACATTCAATCTACTATAGTTGAATAGTTTAAAAAAGTTAGATGTCATCTATTTCAAACAGCTGAGTAACTCTAGAAAAAGTTTTCTTCTTTTACCCTTTATTAGATTCATAATTCTGTTGAAAAGATAATTTTACGTAAGATCATGTTCAATGAACACTTTTAGTCGAATTTAATTGCAACACCAATATGTTTCGGTTGGACAGTATCTCTCTGTTGATATCCTCCCGAATTGACTTCAGGTCCACCATCGACAAATGTGACATATTGCATAAGTCTTGCACAAATAACTTTCAATTCAAATCGAGCCAAATCTTGACCTGCACATTGACGATGACCACCACCGAATGGAAGTAAGGCTGCTTTGTTATTATTACCGATTTCTTCGGATTGATTCAGAAATCGTTCTGGATAAAATTGATCAGGATTCGACCAATAGCGTGCATCTCGTCCTAGATTATAGAATGAAATAAATATTTGATCACCTTTTTTTAATTGAACTCCAGTCTTTGGTAATCGATCATCGACAATAAGTGTTCGAATAGAACCGATCGATGTTGGTACAAAGCGAAGAATTTCATGAAGAACACAATCTAAATACACGAGTGATTCGATGTGTTCAATTGAAAGACGTCGATGATTGTATTCAGCTAATTCTTTCTTGATTTTCGCTTGTACTTCAGGATATTTACTCATCAGATGAATGAACCAAGAAAGTACCGTCGATATTGTTGTATAGCCACCCGTAAGCAATGAAAGTATCAAACCGGTTATTTCTTGTCGTGAAAGACCTATGATATAAATACTATATTTAAATTGAATGTGTTCTATTATCTTGTTTTTTGAATAGTTCGCGAATGTTGAAGTTTTCAACATTGAATTTTTTGAGTTCTCAAGTGTGATTTCCATGACGTCCTCTCTTTCAAATGATTATGATCTGATTGCGATAGTTATGATAACTTTGGGAAATTATCCAATAAAAAAAGAATATTACTCAAGTTCAACTAAGATTTGAGTAAGTTCATAGAACTTTTTCAAAGGTTATATCTCTCGATAAAAGATATTTTCAGTTTTTCGAAAATTCTATACTTAATAATTAGTGATAGTTGATACCTCGTTTGTCTTCTTCCCGTTTTTTTGCTTCAATATTTTCGTCTTGTTGTAATGAAGAAATTAATGATGCAATTAAACTTGTTCTTTTACGTTCTGCTCTCATTGCAACTGTTTCTTTCAATTCTTGATCAATTATTCGCTGTATATATTGATTAATAATTAAACGTGCTCGTCGATATTTAAAATTTAAAAATAAATAGATACGACCGATGATTGCTGGCATTTCTACAATTCTAACTGTTGTATTGAAAAATGTTTCCATTGAAGAGACAAGTTCTTTTTGTCCTTTTTCACATTCATTATCAAGTATTTGTAAATCATAGTCAAATGCAATAAAACCAAAAATAGCAAGTAAAAGTTGTTGTGTTTGTTCATTCATATTCAAATAAATTTTAGTTGGATCATTGATTTGACGCCATCGATCTAATAATTTATCTGTACAATCGATAATTGTATCTAAATGCATAAATATTTTACTTCCACGAAACAATGAATATGAAACACTTGTGTGACGCTTGTATTTAGCTCCTATAGAAATCAAATCATTTTTATTTTAAACTTTTTTAAGTTGAAATTTGTCTAACCTTTTAAGGCGGCAACTTCACTTGGATTGACAATACTAAGCTTTTCAATAAATATATCTCCTTGATCATACACATTCCGATGAGCAAATATATGTTGGATATCTTCAAGTGAACTGACAATAATGACACGTGTGTAAGTGAACCAATATTGAAAGACATCACCAAATTTTATTTTAAGCTTGAGCAATACATTAGCCAAAGACTCATCTCCCCAAATTATACCTGTCTGTAATAGATTACCGAAAAGAAATTGGGGTGGAATACCAGGTATTGGACCACGTAATGTGAAATAGACATATTTCACATAGTAATAAAAAATTGTTAGAAATAAAACAACGATGACGACTGTAAATGATAACATGTTCTTCTTTGGGTTGTATTCTTTTTTGTGTGAATAGGTTGCGCATCAACCATAAGCTTTTTTTTTGTTTTTTTTTCTTTCTGTTTATCTGAAGAACTGAAGGAACAGCATGTCAACATGATCTATGTAGTTCGAGTAAAATAGAAATAGAAGTGAATCCATGTTTCTGCTTATTTCTCACAATTTTGAAGAATCTCTTTTGTGAAGATTGATATAACTTTGAGGATAAGTGTTTGAGAAAATTTTAAAAATCTTTATAGAGTAGTGTTTTCATAGATTTTGAAACATATTTATGTATTACTCACATTCGCAAAAATGATTTCAACATGGGTATCGATACAATTTTTGCTAAAATATAAATCGATTAACATAGTTGACTTGCTAAAAATATCATTTTCATGGGTCATATATTTGTTAGGCTACAGCTACAACAAAAAAAGTTTCGAAAGTCACCCTTATCGAATTAAAATGTGATATGCGAGTGTCATGTGTTTATTGAAATATAGAGGCTAACGAATATCAAATGTTCTGTTGAGTTTGTCAAAGATATTTCTCTGAAAGTGTCTGCATGTCTGTAAAGGAACATGAGCGAGATTTCCAATTTTTCTCGCTATATACTTCAACATACACCAGTATTCGTGTTTTATGAAATGATATCTTCTTGATCGACATTGACGCTATAGAGTCGATTATGAAATACTACTATGTAAGATCTATTGGGTGTTTGGTGTGGGTTATAAAAATCAGACCAACACCCATACCCAGCTATAAAAGCTGAGGGAGAGTGTGGCAACTTTAATGAGAAAAGTGCTTGTGAGATAGACGATACATTACGTTACATAGAGTATATATATATATCACATAAAAGTGATCGTACTCTAAAAATATAGAGTTTTTGCTAAGGCTAAAAGTATTCGATGATTGGTTTGATAATTTCATATCACCATACCACCTCCAACACAAAAAGAAGTTTACCGACAAGATATATGCACCGGCTCCTGTGACCATGTTGTGGCAAATTGAATTATTTGATAGATTATATGAAAGTGCATCGGTAGTGAAAATTTTATTTTTTAACTTAGAATTATTATAAAGTTATAGGTTGAACAATGTTAAAAGATTAACGAAAAATACATTTTTAACAGAGATAATTTTATCACGGAATAGTACTCATCAATCAATTAATGAATTACGATGACTGTAAAATAAAAGTAAGCTCAAATCCTTGCAATATACATTTTTATATCTCGATATTTCACTACGACTACGATTACTGCTTTTCAGATGCGAATGTAGTCTCCTTCTTGAATTATATTACGGTTTATGTTTTTGAAAGAAAGTTTTAAAAGATAGATGGTGAACTAGTCTGTGTGTAGATGTGAGGTGTGGGGTGTGGGTGGAATCAAATGTTAAAAGAATCGATACGAATCGACACTCACCCACATCTCACACGCATACCCGCAAATCAGCCAACACCTTCTATCAGTGTCGTAGGTTGTATTGATCATAGACATCTTGCACGGTAAGTTGCAACTGCATCAATAGTTGTCCTCAAGAATGATACTCATTCACTTGAAGAACCTTCTCTGATGCCTCTTGATAGAGCAAATGTCAAAAAGTGGTAGCTATTGGAAAGCTAGCTAATTCCCAACAAACTGGTGATTGGGGTTCATCATGGGACTGTGATTCTCATATAGTATCACCTCTAAGTGCAGTTTATCAAGATACTTCATTCATAACTCTCTACAACGACGGTTCAAATATTCAAACTGCAATCGAGACTGCCAAAGCAGCCAATGTAACAGTAGTTATAGTTGGCTACGCAGGACGTGATGAAGGTGAATATTTCATTTGTACCGATGAAGGAGTCAACAAAAAAGTTCTACCAAGTTAGTCGGGTAGTTTACCGACACGAAAACTGCTCTCTGGACTCAATTGGTTGATAAAAGCAATGAAGATTAAAATTGGAGAAGATCGTCGCAACCTAGCCTTAAATGAACATGATACTGCCCTTGCAAAAGCGGTTGCCCGCGTGAACAGTAAAAGTGTTCTCATACTTGTTTTGCAACAGTGCTATCATCCTTGACAAAGAACTACGAGAGAAATTTACTAGTATACTCTCTGGATTCGTTATACCAGCATCGGAAAAAGATCTTCGTAGATGGGATCCAGATGCTCGTGAAGTGACTTATGATCGATGGTGGGACTATCTACTATTTAATCGTCAAAAGAACACTCCGTTTATCCATTTGGTTTTGGTTTGGGATATGGTCAACATGAATTTACAGATTTTGTGTGTCCAGAGATCCTCGACTCCCGCACTTTTCGTTGTAGGGTGACTATGAAGAACATGAGTAATCGTGACTCTTCAGTAGTCGTACAGATTTATGGTGCCAAGGAGACATTGACACCAGATGATTATACACATGTTCTCCTAGGATTGCAAAAGGCATTGATCAAAGCTCAAGATAAACGATTAGTTGAAGTTATTGGCCATTTAGATCCATTGGCTGCTTTCAAAACGATAACAAAGAAGTTTGAAGTCGTGTCGGGTCATTATATCTTGATGGCTTCCAAGTATGAAGGAGATCCAGTTAGTCTCTCTAAGAAATTCTCTTGTAATAAGATTATTACATGGGAAATCATCAGCAACTAAAAATTGAAGTTCATGTAATTGTACTAATGACAGGATACGGATGTATGTAGAAGGGTGTGGGTGTGAGTTTTTATCCTCACTTTCTCTCGTCTACATTCACCAGCCGACACACTCACGCTCACATCCTAAAAAGTAGTGTGTCTTTTTATTTTATGGCTTAATGCATTTACAAGGACAGATTTTATTGACTATGTGAATTTATGAAACAGCAAATCACAATTCATCAAAGATGTATAATCAATGGCGATAAAATTGTTGCTGAATTTTTCTATTTCGATTATTTTCGTTTGCTTCATTTCGATGCTTTCTATTAGTTTCAGCTGCTTGTCGACTGGCTAGTTTAATGTTGTTTCTTTCTTGATCGAGTTGAGCAACATGTGTTGCTGCACTTGTTGCCCAGATTCGTTTTGATGTCCATCGATTATATGTATCTTGAATATTATCTTCCAAACGTTCTTTAGCCGCTTTATATTGCTCTACATTGGCGACGAGGTCTGTGTGGCGACAATTTTTTTCATCATAAATTTGCTGTTTCTCTTGAACTTGATTGGATAATAGTTCGAGTCGTTCAGCTGTTTGGTGAAGACGTTGTTCACTATCAGCTACTTGACGTTCTGCTAACTAAAAAATAAGTATAATGTTTTCGTTAATATTTCAAAAAAAAAATAACTCTATATATAACCTGTTTGGCAATTTCTCGTTCTCGTCGGGCTTATACTGTCTGTGACAAATTTATATCATTTTCTTTTAAATTTTGTTCGTTTTCTCGAATTTGTCTTTTGACTCGTTCAACATGTGCAATATGCTCATCTCGTTGTGACTTGAGTTCATCCCTCTGCTGCTCCTTTGCGTGTAAATTAGCTTTGACTTTCTCTACTTCATTACTCTTTTGAGTCATATCTCCATTTTGTCGATCCAATTGACTTTTAAACTCTTGTAGCTGTTGACTGAACTGTTGTTTTTGTTGTTGAACTGTTTCGACTTTTGCTTTGAGTTGTTGATGCTCTACATTGAGTTGTTGGCTTTTGCTTTGTTCAGTTCGAAGTATATTTTCTTGTCCTCTCTTTTCTACTTCCAATTCTGCTTTCGTCTGATTAGCTAATCTAAGATCTTGGTCAATGATTGTTACTTTATTTTTAGCTTGTTGTGCTTCGCCTTCTTTAGCAGCATATTCAGCCTGTTTTGCTTCAGTCTGTTGTTGCTTTTGAGCAACTGAGGATTGTAGCTCTTGAACACCTTGTTGTTTAGCTGTAAGCTGTCCGTTCATCATTTTCAGATTAGCATCGGCTGTTTGTTCCTTCATTTGAGCATTTCTCAATTCATTTTCTGCAGCGACGAGTGCTTGTTGTGTTTGTGTTTGACGTCGTTCTAAGTCAGCTGCTTCTCGTTTTAACTGTTCGACATGTTCTGTCTGATTTTTAACTTGTGCTTCAGCTTCATGAACTTCATTCATTTTCATTGTTTGTTGTTCTTTAGCTTCAGCTAATTGACGTTCGACTTCGGCATGATCAGTAGTCGCTTTCTTCACAACTTGTTTCTGACGTTCGACTTGTTGTTGAGCAGCATTTTTAGTTTCAGTTTGCCGTTTCAATTCATTTTGTTTCGTCTGAAGAGCTCTCTTCTCTTCGGCAACTTTCGTATGTGCTGTTCGCTTTTGTTCTAGTGCTGTCTGATGCAATTGAAAGGCTTGTTCACGCTTAATAGACAATTGAGACAATTTAGTTTCTGCATTATTCACTTTGACATGTAGAGCAATGGTAGCAGCTGTAGCTGCTGCAACAGCAGCCGTCGCTCCAATGGCTGCAATTTCACCAATAATTGGAAAGGCCAATGCTGTTGCCAGCGCCATTTCAGCAATATGTAGTGCTGTTTCAGCAGCTTGCAATTGATTTTTAGCTGCATTTAAATCTGCTTGTGCTTTTCTTTCTTCGCGCGTCGCTTCGTCTAATTCTCGTTTTTTCTCGCTTTCTTTCCTATCACATTCACTGGCCTCATTTCAGCTTCTTTTAAAGCTGTTTCTTGATTTTCAACCTCATTTTTCTTTTCTAATTCAGTTGCTTCCTCTTGCCGAAGTGTTTCAGTATATTGATTATATAATTCAGTAGCAGTGTCAAGTTCACTTTTGGCTTGCATCAATGCTTGCTCGAGTCTATTCACAGTATCGGTTATCTGTTGAAGTTCAGTTTGTTTTTGAGCAAGTATTGCTTCTAGTTGAGCTTTCTCTTGTTCACCTTGAGCCAATTCAGCTTGCTTAGCTTGTAATTGTTGCGTAAGTTGATCGAGTTCTCCTTAAATGCGTACTGTTTCTGCTTCAGCAAGTTTTACTGCTTCCCTAGATGAATTCATATAGAAATTTTATAAAAAAATAGCTTTCATGTCTTTTTAAAAAAAAATCATCATGAGAACCTATTTTTTATGCATCTTTGAGAGAAATCTCTTATTCTACTACACAATCAATAAGACAATTGTTTTATTTAGATAATATTTAATAACTATGATACAAGTTTTTTTATTGACATTATAACTTCAACAACAAGTGTCACGTTATTAGGGTATTGTTTATCGAACCTTCTTTGGGTTAGATCCAACCGAATTTTTGCTATAGAATTGTTTATCAATTTAAAAACTGTCCATCTTTTCTGATAAAGAAGTTCATTCAAAGTATACATTTTAGTACATACGTTGCTTGTTGAAGTTCATTTTGTGCTTGACGAACTTGTTCTTCTAATTGATTGGCTTCATTTGTCAATTGAGCCAATCTCTCTTGTAACATTTTCAATTCTTCATTAAGTGATTCGAGAACTGCTTTCAACTGTTGAACTTCCGCTTCGGTAGCTCTCTGTTCATTTTCAATCATTTGTTTTTCTTGAGTTTTTTGATTGATTTGTTCCGTCACTTCGCGCTCTTTATTTGTTACCTAGGTGTCAAATTATTAGTATAGACAAAATGTTTACGATAAATTAAAAGAAAATAAAGAGAAAAATATTTTCAAATTATTGACTTGTCCACCAACAATGAGAAATAGACTTAAGTATTAATAAAAATGATTCTTAGTGTTCAAATCAAAAAAGAGAAATTGATAGTTTTTTGAGACAAAAAAATGGCATTGAAAATCATTGTTGTCAATCAATGTTTTTGTCTTAAATCAAGTATACTGATCAGTGCCATAGAAATTATCAATCGAACAATTGAAAAGATATATGCATTCAAATGCAACTAACTCTAATATTTAATTTGATACAATTGTATGTTAAACTTACATCTTGAATCATAGTTTCAATACGTTGAATTGATTCTTGTAATCGCTGTATTTCAACTTCGACTTTTTGTTTTTCATTTTCTAATTCTTGAATTCGAGCATTGTGTTCATTTATTTCTTTTTCACAATTAGCTATCTGTTCTTGAGTTTGTTTTATTTGTTGGACAAGTTGTTCTACTATTTGTTCAAGTTGTGTTAATTCCTGCTGTAAAGTATTGAGTTGTTGTTCTAATTGTGCACATTCATTATCAAGTTTTACAATTTCTTGTTCTAAAGTGACTCGTTCAGTTTCAGCTTGTTGTAATTGTATATTTAATTCATCACGTCGTTGTTCTAATACACGTTTATCATTTTCTAATACAATAATTTGTTGTCGAAGATCATTTACTTTTGCTTGTTCTTCTTTAAGAATTTGTTCTTGTTCCATAAGTGTTGCTTGCCATTTGTCACGTTCAACAATAAGTTGATGTTCTTGTTCACGAAGTTTTTGTAGTTCTTTTTGAACATGTTTTATTTCTTGTATTAGTTTAGCAACTTCATTATTAACTTGTTCAAGATTTTTTTCTTGTGTTTCTTGTTCGATTCGAAGTTCTTCAAGTTGTGTATTAAGTTGTTCAAGTTCTTTTTCAGCATTATATATTTCTTGATTTATATCACGTATTTCTGTTTCAAGTTCCATTATACGTTGTTGATCAACTTCATTGAATATTTCAAGTTCGCGTTGCATCTCGTCGAACTTAGCTAATTCTTGTCGAGCAATTTGTTCATCAGCTTCACTCAATCGACTTAACTCAAGTTCACGCAATCGACGTATATTAGCTTCTTGCAAAATACGTTGTTCATCTACAGCATTATAATTAGTTGCCATTGTGAAAATAAGTTCCTCACTATCACAATTTTTTAGTTTTATAGTAGCATCGAGAACGGATGAATAAGAATACTGAGTCAATATGATGAGTATTGCATGACGTCATGTCAATGACATGATAAAAAATACTCTTAACAAAGCTCTGGTTTGCTCCTATGAATCATAGTCAACGACTGAAACGAAAGAAGAAGAAAAATATCTCCATACTCCACTACATATATAGTTCGCAAATATATTCACATAGTGATTTATCTGTTCTTTTTTTCATTTCTATTTTAATCTATCCTTGGAATACATGTGGTAAGAATATTTCAAAATGATATAGGATTTTGAAAGATTTTGTTTATAACGGAAGAGTAATGTTTTGCTTTAATTCATTACGAGTAATTGAAAAAGTCATTTTAATGTTTAATTTGAAATTCAATTCTTCATCTTTTATATTTAATTTAAATTTAATGCTAATTTTATTATTTTTAACTTTTAAAAAACCACATAGGCAAAAGTAAAAATTATTATAATAAAAAAAAAAAACATTAAAATAAATCAAAAGAATTAAATATAATGATGAAGATGTGACGTTTCGGCATATGAAATTGCCTTTGCTAGATGCTTTGTTGTATATTTTCTTTTTCTTAAATATTAAACATATGTTAGTGGGGCTGTGGAAGAAAAATAAGCGGCCTATCCTGCTAGTATTACTATCTTTCTGTTCCACTATCATATGTTTAAAATTTACGAAAAAGAAAATCTAAAATAATAGAAAATAAAAAAAACAACATACACCAAAACGTCTGACAAAGACAACTTCGTACATTGAAACATGACATCTTCATAATTATATTTATTTTTTAATATATATTTAATTCTTTTGATTTATTTTATTTATTCGCTTAATTTTTACTCTTATCTGTGTGTTTTTTTTAAAAGTTAAAAAAAAGTAAAATTAGCATTAGATTTAAATAAAATATAAAAGATGAAGACATTCAAAAAGGAAGAATATTGAATTTCAAATTAAATGTTTTGCTTTAATGATTATGTAAAAGAAAAATATGTTTAAAAATTACTCTACATGAATATAGTTCATTTTCATTTCAAAACTCTGAACGTAGAGAAAATATTTCTTATCACAAAAAATGATCTTCTTATTTTATATTTACAGATAGAATAAACTTTGTGTATGGCATTCAATCGTCAGTCTGTATTTACATTTCTTAATGTATCTGAATCAATAACAACAATTGATCGTACACGTCTTGAACAGCTTCGTTCAGATTATGTAGCAGTGGTTAAAACTTTACCTAAGGCTACAACAACGACAACCGATAATCATAATGATCCACTCAAAATGATTGCTGAAAAATTTATGCTCGTTGACGATCCTATCAATCTTGATCATTTAAATCTATGTGTTTCATGTAGTAGTTTGGATGTTGCATGTGAAGCGATTCTAGGCAAATACATTGACTTTATAATAGTCGAAAGACGAAATGCTAGAAAAACAACTCAACCGAATGCAAAATTTGTAATTCAATCTTCAACATTGCCTATTGTTACTGGCTCATTAACAAAGATTATGTGTCAGATTCTTGTTAAACAAAATGATACAGTTGTAATCGAATTCATTCAGAACTTTTTACTATCTCCACTTACTGAAATAACATCAAAACGAAGGTAGATAGTAGAACGAAAGAAAATTTGTCTTAAAAAAAATTATTTAATTATAGATCACAAGAGAAATTCGAAGCACTATCCTCTGATAATCTAGTTCGTGCATATCTAAATTCTGGTTGTACACTTGATGTATTTATACGTTCTCAATTACTTGCTCGTGGTGATTCGATCGATGTTGGACGACCACTCAGTAAACTTCCATTAGTAGAGTCAATAACATTAGTTGATGAATTTGATACTTGGTATTTCGATCAATTACGTGGCCTATTTGAATTGAATCTTATTCCAGATGAAAAACAATTTCCACGTCGTTGGAAATTAGCAGCAGATGCACAAATTTTTTATACAATCGAATTAGCAGGAAAAGAAAAACGAGATGATTACGAAAATGAAAAAACAATAAGAAATATCGATCGACCAAGTACGGTCTCATTGGAACGATTTGTTGAAGATGTTTGTGAAAAAGAAAACAATGGAATGGCTGCTAAATGGCTTGATGCTTTACGTGCTGATGACATATTTACATATGATCATTTGGCTAATTTAAAATATGCAGAATGGAATGAATTGAAAGTATTATCTATTAATGGAAAAAAAATTCTTAAATCCTATATAGATCATGAAAAACAAATGGCCAGCGATGCCAAATCCAGTGCACCAGCAAAATCAGACAATTCGCGTAAAAAATCTGGCAAAATTCGTAAGTGAAGTTTCTTATCAAAATGAATTTATTTATGGGTCACCATTGAAATTGAGGAATTATAGCTGAGTTTAATGCAAAAATAAGTAAAGAGAAGGACTAAAATTGAGTAGACCATCCTATAAACTTGAAAATTATTTTTTCAGCTGTGTATCAGCTGTTTATTAAAAAACCTAATTTCCTCTTCTCACAACAAAATCTAACTCCGAAAGTCAATAAATATATCTAACTAATAGAATCAAACCTACTCATATTTCTTCCAATGTATAGAATCAGAATCGGAATTACTTGCTTGTATTCATCAAATAAAATTATACTTCTATTATATACTTGCTGATGAATTTGCTTCTGTTGGAATTCCAACACCGGCTAAATTAGATGCTCGTTGTGTTCATTTATCATTCGATGAAATGCGTCGAGATGGTTTTGCTGACGATGGTCTTTTTGATCAAATGAAAGTCTTCTTTCTTCCACTCACTATGATTGAGCACGATTTAACTATTAATGATGTACAATGGCGAAATTTGTCGCGAGATCGTTTGCGTGAACGTGAGCAATTACTTGAGAAACAACAACGTTTAGTTGATGAACTTACTGAAAAAGAAGACGAATATTATCGACATGATGATTCAATTAGAAAACTAAGAAAAGAAATTCATTTGAAGAGACAAATATCAGAAGAACATAATGGAGAAAAGTATGAAGGATTTTCAGTAGTCGAATTATTGGATGAACATCGAAAAAGAATGGAACAATTGGAACACGAAAGAAATGAACTGCGAACACAAATACAAGCTACTGAAGATTTAATCGAAAACATTGAAATAGGTTTGATTAGACAAGATGATAAAAGTAGCAAGAACACTGATCGAGATTTAATCAAACCAAACAGAGGATTCATTATGTATGGACCACCGGGTAAGTTCAATTCGAAAAGTTCTCAATTTTTGAGAAAATCTTCATGGTTTTATGATAAACATTTACACAAAGTTTATTTGTAGGTACTGGTAAGTCAGATATTATGAGTAAACTCTCAACACGTATGGGTGTATGTATGGTTGCACCTCCCATAGCAGCCGGTGAACTCAATCGATCTCTTGTAGGTGAATCAGAACGAATTATATCTGATATTTGTATGCGTTGTCATCGAATACCCTATCTTATGTGTTGTGTATCAATCGATGAAATCGATTCACTTGCACCAAAACGTAAAGATAATTCAAGTGATGGAAATATTGCTAAATTAAGTGTACTTTTATCGGTAATTGATGGAATAAAAGATGTACCAAATTTGATGATATTCTGTGCAACAAATCGTTTACATATGATGGATGAAGCATTTCTACGACGTATGTCAGGCAAATTTTTCGTTGGACGACCTTCATCTCATGCTAGAAAGAATATTCTTAGTGGAATAAAATCTTGGCATATTTCACCAAGTTTACTCGAAAGTTTAACTATGGCTACAACCAATTTCAGTGGAGCTGCACTTAGGTTAGTCAATTAAATGATTCTCACGCATAACAAAATATTCTTCTAATAGTGCAAATGTTCGATAAAAAGATTTTCTTCGTTTTCTGAAGCTTATTAAAAGAAAAGAAGATGAAGTTATAGGCAGGAATGATAAATCGTATTTGGAAAAATGATCGAATTGGACAACACTTAGTATAGACTAACGGTATGTATAGGAATAAAAAGAAACAGTAGAAAAATGCATCAGTATCATTTTTTTTTGTTACATGACTACTACTCAAAGATCGATAGACAATTTTGTTTTTGTTTTTAATAGAGCTCTTCGTCGTTTGATTACAGTTCATTGTATCGATATGCAACGCATCAATCCACAATATCAACTAGATTATCGTACTATGCTTCAATTAGCTGATACTACTGCTCGACAATATCGTATTGTAATCGGTTCGGAAACATTACCGACTCTACTATTGCGTGCTGCTGATAATAATCATTCGTTTGAAAACAATCAGAAGTCGATATCAAGATTTAATGATTTACCAAACAAAAAAAATTCTGTATATACTGGCAAAATTATTGTTAATTTAGATGTTCGACGGATTGATGTTGAAGCCATAAATATACATCCAATTACTGGTGAACGTGAAAAAGTAGTCTGTCAAGAACTTTTAACTGGTTCAGAAACGAATATACAAGAATTACTTGAACGTTTGACTGTCTATGGAAAATCACGTAATGTTCAATTATTACAACTAATTGATCTCAATCTACTATCGGCAGAAAGTGCCTATGATGAAAAAGAAAAATTTGAAATTCTGAAAGAACGTCTTGATGAATGTGCTGCTTATCGTCGTTCAATGATCGTGTATGATTTAGATTCATTGATTGGTGTTAATAAAAGTGAAGGTAATTCATCGATGGGTCGATCAACAAATCTATCTTTAATTAATCATAATGTCTACACATATGTAAAAGATAAATTTAAAAGTGCTTATATTCAATCATCAACATCTAATAACAATAATGGTATAAATAAAGATACAGTTGTTAATGAAGAAAAATGGTCTGTTGTGGTCATATGTGATCCATTTCTTCTACGTCAATTCTGTGATGATGTTGCATTTACACGTTCAATAAGTGAAATCGAAAAAGAAGAAGCTGAAATGCGTCGTGCTGATCAACCTATTAAATGTGTTCAATGTAATGATTATTATCTTGAACAAGATAATAAAATGGGTGTTTGTGTACATCATGATGGATTTGTTTACGATAATCTTTCACTAACACTTACACAATGGGGTCAACAAGCTGCAATAGCACAATTACTTAAAGAAGAAGCAGAAGCTATCAATCAGTCAACAACAAATGTCATGACATCCGAACAAAAGGAACATATTGAACGTAAAAACAACGTTTTAAATATATTTGTTGTAATCAGACTGTACTAGCATCGGGTATGATGAGTGGATGTAAACGAGGTAAACATAGTTCAGCTGATATTACACTAATTCAATGGGAATATGCATGTGACCATAATAGAGAATATCAAGAGAAACGATTAAATCTATTACAGAGTAGAATCCAATAATTCTTTGTTTTTGTTTTTTTATTTAAATACAAATAAAACATGATTTCTTATTCAAAAAGATCCACTGTCATAGAATGTTTGAAACAAAATCTGTGTGCATCATTCGCTTATTATAGTTGACAGCATTTAGTTAATTAGTATATATCATAGTGGCAAGTGATTCAATTGCACATGCTTATGTCTTTATTCGGGTAGGTACGATGCGAAACTTGAAAAATCTTCATGAAGAGAAACAAAGTATACGATCATTCGTTAACAAATATTTCCATCTGTCTATATTAAGAAGTTTTATTGGCGTATTTCGATGTGGGTGTGGGTGTGTGTGGTTGTTCCTCCACATAACCATATCTACACTCACAACCACACCTACATCCCACAGCCACAGCCACATCACACACTCGCACACTCACAGCCTCAAGTTCCACCATCGAAATGACTTCCTTGCACTGATATAAAATGGAAGACCAAATGGCAGACTATCCACATAGCATTAATTTAATTCTAAAATGATCGTATTATTGATACACTGATTTTATTTCATATCAACACTGAAATCAATCATAGTATGAAGCCTCGAATCTGATTTTCGCTCTTTCATACTTCATGACACCATTGATCGATGTATGGCGCATATATGTTGGACTCTTTTGTTAACAACTTCATCCATTATTTTTTCCTGGAAATCGCAGAAAGATGCCAATTATCCAAAAATACAGGTTCATTCTACTACTGATAGTATAATTTTCAATGCTCTAAATGAACAAATTTCTTCGTGAGGTTTCTTTCATAAATTTTCATTTAGGAAGAGAGAATCAAAGCAATCGATAATAGTATTTCGAAAATCATTCAGAGAGAAAAATAATTTCAAATAAGATATTCTGTTTTATTTGCTCACGAAGATGCTTATTTTTGTTCATCAAAAGAAAAAAAGCGAATAGATTGGATGTAAAATGCATCGTCATACAGAGAAAGAAAAAATCTAATAAAAATGAACACTATCATTTGATGGCGGAGTGCAGATCAAATTTCTATTGCTCACTTCGATCGGTGCAAGGGGGTAAGCGCAGGCACCCAGCACCTACCAGCACCTATACCACCTTTCACTATGAGCACCTACGGCACCTTCAGCACCTTCAACCATTGTTCCATTATCTTAAGTCCTTTTTCAGCACCTTGCAATAAGATTTAAATGGCAGAGCCTAAACACTAAATTTTATCACAAGGTGCTGAAAAAGGACTTAAGATAATGGAACAATGGTTGAAGGTGCTGAAGGTGCCGTAGGTGCTCATAGTGGAAGGCGGTATAGGTGCTGGTAGGTGCTGGTAGGTGCTGGGTGTCTGTACTTTCCCCCTTGGATCGGTGCTAGGGCAATTAGTCATAGGAGATTTCGTCGTGTAATGGAAAAAAAACAAATGATATATGAGCGTAAATTTTTTTATTTCATCGCACAGACAAATGAAACTCGGCAAACGCTGAAAGTTGTTTCTCACCCTCGCTATAACACGGTCTGTGATGGTCTATGGTGATATGTCGGTTACGGTCTGTGACATGCCAGTCACAATCTGTGAGGAGGGAATGGGGAGTAGTGGATCCAAACTTCTACCCCTATACCCTTCGACACTCCTTTTGATCGTGTTTCACAAAATACGAGAGTTCATCTTTGCCGTTTCCGTTCATTTTTTCTCTAACTCGTTTTTTAGTTCGTCTAATGTCGTTTGCAACATATTTTTGATCTCTTCATCATTCAGAGATACGCGATCGTTGAGAAGTTCATATTTTGTCGGTACGTTATTGCTATCACCCTTGATGAACCGATACAATTCAACTAATAACTGGCAACAATCATCAATTAATCGCTCGACTAAAAGTGGATCAGGCAGAAAGATAGATAGGGCTTGTTTAGCATATTTTGCAGCTTGTTCATATCGTTCACAGCGCTGAAGACTTCGTGATAAGCAAACGTAACACTTTCCAATCGTATCCCGACAATAGGGTTTTCCATAGCCCTGTATAAGATGCTGAAAAGCAAGGTGAAAGTTTTCTGGATCATATTTAATACTATAACGCCCAATTTTGCACATGCATCTTGCTGCTGTCATCACATTGATAGCAAATGTATCACGTTTTGACAAATCAAGAGCTTCTTTATAGAGAGTTAAAGCCTTTTCTATGTCATTGTTTGATGCATAAACATCAGCCATTCTCTCCGCCGAAGATCCAAGTAAAGGATTAAAATAAAACGATTTTGACTCGGACGATGCTACTGATAGTTCTTTTTCACGCTGGTAGCAGAGTAAAGCTTGTTCGGTATCATGGTACTGGTAAAAATATCTGTAGCCCAGTTCAGCCCATGCATCAATAATATATGAAATTCTCTCGTCAATGAATAGCTTCGTTTCATCGTCACCGAACGTACAACAATATTGAAGAAATGCACGGGAATTCTGAAGAATCGTTTGTTCAGACATATGATTGGCTCGAGCAAATGCAATATCCTCGTAGAGGAAGTTGTCTTCATCGCCCGTTTGATCCATTAGTTCATCGAAAATGTTCCAGGCAAGTTCATAGTCACCATTGATTTTGTGAAGCTGTGCCAAATGAGCCTAGAAAAATAATTTCACAAAATATCATTTGCAACAACAGCATAGAACCAAATTATTGACATAGGGTGTATAAAATTATGTGAGAAATGTTTGAAGCTAGTAAAGAAAAAGATTTGAAAGACACGCTTCGCTGTGTAAGGTAGGCGGATCATAATGGATTTTTTTTAGATAATAAATATTGTTGTTGATTTTATCTTTCCCGTGGGGTTATCAGAATGGAGGTAGTGAAAAAAACTCACAATTATTTTATCAGTGTTGAGCTTTATTTAGTCATTTTTTGCCGTTTGTATATTTTACAGGTACACTAAGAAACAGTGCGTTCCGAAATGCTTTCTAAGAGAACTCACCTGTCTCGTGTACGATGTTTGCGATTGAGGCTCGTCGTACATGGACGCTTTTTGATAGTAAAAGTAAGCTTCCATGAACTTTCCTTTCGTCTTGAACAGCGTACCTAATGCATCGTATAGGGTGACCACCATTGTGTCGTGAATTTTGGGTCCATGATCGAGTGAATCGGCGGTGAATGATTGAAGTGTTTTTAGTTCAAAACGATTAGGGTTGCCACCAGGTAATGTAACGCTACACAATTCTGGAAGTTCTAGTTCGTGTAGCAGAACAGGCACATGTTCGACAAATGTTGCACAGAATTTCCTTGTGAATTTGTGCTCGTTATTATCCGAATCAGAAGAGGAGTCGGATATTTCCGTCATATCATTACTCGATGGATCTTTTTCTTCGACAAGATAACACAGTGTGAGTTCCAGTCTCATGAGACGTTCATCATTGCTGATTCGAATGAAGGGATCATCCACTGGGCGAAGATGGCTAAATGTTGCATTCCATACGCGTTCTTTTTCATCATAGACGCAATCAAGAAAACTGACGGTGTGAGTTGGAGAAAGAAGAATTTCGCCTTCATCTCCATTGAAACTCAGACGACGAATATCAGCAAGACCTGTCTTAGGCTTAGAATCTACCCATTCAATGTGAAAAATAATCGACTGCGTCGGATTATCACAATTATAGTTGCCTGCACCTGAGAATATATTCGCAACAGCAAGATCGGTTGTTGTCGAAAGAAAACTGTTGAGAAATAGCTCTTCTCCCTTATTTTTCTGGAGCTGTTGTAGTTCCTCCAATGACATCAGTTGTCCACGATACAGACGCACGGTATCGGCTTTCAACCAATCTTGTTTTGTCGCTCTGAATTCACTCTTTAGTTGTCGATCCAAATCGTAGATAAAGAAATGAAGCAGTTGAATAGCCTTCCGATTCTGCTCACGGAGAGCTTTATTAAGCACTTTGTAGACGAAGCCATCACGCGTATACCAACGAATAGCCTCTTTGGGAGTATATGTATTAGCAAATTCTTCTATTGCTTGTAGAACAGCAGAGTTATCCTTGTAAAGAATACGACATTCTTCAACAAATTTTTCCTTATTAGTTCGTGCTGGTGGTATCTCTTGCATGGCACGAATCAAATAAATGTACCAGTCAGTCACGTAACAGTAAGAAAGCATAGTTGATCGTTCGACTGTCTTTGAAATACTTGTCAAAGGAGGCAATTTAGTGGTCATGTTTGGTAGAAAAGTCATCGTACGGACATTGCTGGAAAGAGTATAGAAAAGCTCGTTCAAATCTTTGAATGGGCCATGAACCTAAAAAAAGAACATTTTTTATGATGATTCATTGCGGAAAATAAAATGGTTCTTGAAGAATGACACAATCATGCCGTTTCGTGAATGTAGTATTGAAAACATATTAATGTAAGACATACTGATAGAAACTTACATGCAGTTAACTTTTGGATAGGGGTCAGACGCTTTTCCAAGCTCGAGATCTTTTGCAACCGTTTTGGAGAGAAATAAACTTGGCTTTTTCTTATGTGTAAACTAACTTGCTTTGATGAACCACACAATGACATACTTCTGGCCTGAACACTCTCTACCTGTGATTTTTGTTCAAACAAGAGTTGTAGACTAAATTTCATACAAGGCACAAGGAATTGATAGTATTTAAATACTCTAAGCTTCAGTAATATTAATTAAGCATTTAAAGTCAATTAAAAGGTAACAGTTTGCATTTATATTGCTAAACTAGTCACCCACTACTCTACTCACCTTTGGACATTGAAGAGACCAGTCGTTTTCGTTCCTTTCGCTTTTACCATCATCATGGCGTTCATGAATGTAGATTAGACGAATTTTATTGGATGTAATCAAATAACTGAAATGTTCATGAAGAGAAGCACAATCCATGATGAGAAATATATTTTGATCACTCGCTTCGTGTATAGTGTTGATATCTGATATTTTCTGTAGATAGTCGGCAATACCTCGCAGTTTGACATTCGGCATTTCACTGTGATTGGACGACGTGTTGACGCCATCACACAGCCAGTAGATAGTGTATTCTTTGGTTTGATCGATTTCACCAAAGATGGATTTGCGTGCAGAATGTCTTTTGGAACGAGCATTCGTGCTTTCACTTTGCTGTCGTTTTTTCTTGTGAGCACGTGGAGTAGACATAAAACTTCTTCTACGCTTCTGATTGAAAAAGAAAATTGCAAGAAACTGATGCAGAAAAGAAAAAAAACGAGCCTTACATACTACTTTTAATAGTACCATAAATGTTATTTTTTTTCTTTCTGATAAAAGTGACACCCACCTATGAGTCCTGCTTTTGTATTTTTCTGTGAGTTACAAAACATGCAAAAGTCGAGCAAAAGAGTGTGGTTGCGGGTGTGTGGAGTGATGAGTGTGGGTATGGTGTGGATGTGGGTGGATGGGTGGGTCTGTGGGTATTAGCCAAACAGGATAAAATACTATATCCACACCCACACCCACCCTTTTTTGTATGCCTAAGGACCAGTAAAATTTTTTCAAGTCTGTATTTCGTGCGATTGCTTATTTATGGAAGATATATCAGAAGAAAATCGACGTTTTTAACCAAATATGAGAAAGGGTGGGTGTGGGTGTACGGTAGGGTGTGAGTGTGGGTCTGGGTCTGGGTGTGGGTGTAGGATTTTTCTGGATGCATAGCCACACGCACACTCACACCCACACCCTGATTATGTATATTATTTTAAAAATAATAAGAGAACTCCCGATATGTTTAATTGGTCCCTTGTCCAAAGTATGTCAATCATAGTACTTCGAATGAGTCATGAATACTCTATCAATATTTGAAGCTTTTCTCTGTTGACTATCTATACAGGTTAAAGAGTCCATATGTGGTTTTTGTTTCGTTCTACATTGTTCCACCTGGCGTAATATTGGTTTTAACAGTATTTTTTAAAAAGATGGCATGATTCTTCTCACGGACACCAGGGAACTTAATTTCGAACTTCATCTTGAACTTCTGGACAGAGATGGATCATCATTAGTGTAGTTTGTTATGGAAGTTCAGAACTATTGGTTATACAATTTCTCAAGTAAGAAAATCAAAATCTGTATTTAACTTATATGAAACAAGATAGTTTTATCAAAGCCATAGTAAAGGATGAGAGTTGCTAGATGATCTGAAAAGTGTAAATCGTCTCTCTATGTCATTTAAAGTAGAAATTTGAGATTGCGATTTTTAGTGTTCTCGAGAAATATCTTGCTAGCAATAAGCTATGAATGTGAAGTTTTTAAAGAATATTCATAATTCATTAAAGTTTTCAAGAAGCACATTGATTAAGCATGAAATCTGTTGGATAATTGAAGAAAATTTTTCTGTGAGAATATCTAAATGAAACTACGGATTAGATATTTATTTAAAAGAGTGTTGATGTTCGTTTGATATTATTCTTAGGCTTTCTTTCGTCTTTGTCGCATTCTATATTCAAATAATAGATCGCTGCAATTATCATGGTTATATATCATTATACCTCCTATTGAGCTGATTCTAACTTTTATTCTCATGTGTCCTATTTATCTTTGGCATGATATTATCTATCTACCCACTGAACATTTTTGTCATAATACCATTCTCTAATATCCGAGGTTTTCTTTGGATTTTTCTTAATATTTATGGTATTCCCGTTATATCGTTGTCATTGATCTGTCTTCGTATCAATATTCATTCGAAAAAATTCAAAAAGTCCAACAATAGCCATTAAACGACAACCAGATCGAGATTTGAATGCTCTTCGACGAATTATTATGATCGTTGGGATTTTGTTTGTTCTAGGACTACCGACTATGTCTCTTATACTGATGATGTTTATCATAGGGAAAGAACATCCTCTAAGTTTTCGAGTTATAAACATTCGATTGCAACATCAATGGCAGGATTGATCGTAGCATTATTATTTTCTGTTCTTCAGTTAAAAATATATTGTTTGGAAATTATTGAGACCAAATCAAGTATTGCCCATCAATCACATTACCACAGTTTCAGTCCCAATGGCAGCGAATGTTACTACTTTACCAAATAAGCGTTCATAATTATTGTAATATTATTATTTTAATTTTTCCTACCTAATTTACAAACTCCAATCATCAAATAAAAATTATTTTACCATGCAATATGCAACGATTATCTTAAAAATGTATTTTATTTCTTAAAACACAAATAGCAAAAAACCTATAAGCTTATTTAGTTATTTATTTTGCTTGAAACTTTACAGTACTCAAAGATAATAAGTATTTCTGAAAATGATGTGATTTTTAAAAACTCTGTTTTGATGTTCGTGTTTTTAGTTTATTTTTGTTGACGAAGGCTGTTCTACATTTAGAAAAACATTTAGAAAAATCTTTACTTATCTTTATTTATATGCTCATTTGTTGTAAATCGTTTGTAAAATGTAAACTTATTGAAAAATAAATACAAGTAATGCAGCATATGCGTCGTTAACCCTCTACACGAAAAGATATGATCATGTTTAACATGTAATAAACTAACATATAATATGTAACGTGTAAACCCAATAACACCGTTTTTGATGGTACTGTTGAATGAAAACAACCGAAATATATCAATAATTACAGTGCTCACCAATAGAAATTGTTGATGGTGTGTTATTTTCTTTTTTATTAATACATTTCATTTCTTTAATGAATTTTTAAAAAATAATAAGTGAATATAAGGCTTATATGTTTTCTGTAAGGAGTATAGCAAAGATCTTGCTAGCATTTTAGAAGTTTATATCGAGCTCTATTGTAATCTAAAGATTCATGAGAACTAATTTTTTTGACTGTACGAACTTGAAGCATAGAAATAGAAAATCGTTGAAAAAAGAGGTTGTTATTAACAACGACACAGCAAGAGAGTTATTGTCGACCGATAGCTTCTTTACAAGCATGTATGCGACTATTTTTGAAAGTGGGTGTGAGTCTTAATGAATGAGCAGAAGATCTTCACCCGCACCACCCTAAAATTTCAACTACCTAGGAAAAGAAAGAAAAACTGAGGAAAGGCACAGTCAATAATTTATTAAGTCTTATTACGGTAGATAGCTCGAGCTGATTTTGAAGCAATCACGAGACGTTTGAAATGTCTCTAACCTGTATCTTTCTAAATGTTCGCTTAATTTTCGAACAATTTCTTAGGATGCATACGAGGATTCCGATAAGTTAGACCGACTTCTGTGCAATGATTGGATCAATTGACAATATTAGTTCACATATTATCTTATACCCTTTCCAATTGATAACCTTCGAGAAGGATTAATGTAATAGACTTTAATCTTCCCTTGCCTAAATATTGTCGATAGTCTCTATGTTATTGTATTATTATTCGGATTAAAATAAAAAGATCCCAAACCTTTGTTTGTTGCCCACATTAATTTGCAAGTATATAGTTGTTCGTCATGTAAATGATGATATAAAACTGATTTATCTTTTTATATAGAGCGTCCAGTACATGGCATACTTATTATCGTTTTTTATTCTTCTTTACTTTTTTATTTCTAATGGGAAAAGTTTAAATTGTCCGAATCGACAATGGATAGAAGAGTCTTTGAATAAATCTTTGATTCCGGGTGCTGCTGTTGTTGTTGTCAATGCTACTCATGTAATCTATGAAGAAGCATTCGGTTATCAGTCTCTTATACCACCACATTTCATTGATGTGAACAAATCCATTTTTACTCTAGCTTCAATTTCGAAGACTCTTATTGCCGTTGCTGTCATGCAACTTGTTGAACAAAAACGTGTTGATCTTGATATGGACATAAACCAGTACTTAACGGAATCTGGTTATCGTATTTTTCATCCACAGTATCCTTCTCATTCGATTACTTTACGTCAATTACTCTCACACTCAGCATCGATTGCTGTCAATGAAAATACACAAATAAGCTTATATAATACGGGCGATACTGCTTTCGAACAGTCGACTTTAGCTGATACATTGTTCACTCTTCTGAATTCAAATACGTTGAACTGGTTACCAGAAGCACCTGGCAGCGTATCATTTTACTCGAATGAGGGTTCATCTCTTGCTGCATTAGTTGTTGAAAGAGTAACAAATATTTCTTTTGATCAATATGTCAAAGATCGTATTTTGAAGCCTCTCAATGTTGATGTCAGTCGAGTAGGTGTTCGTCTAGCTGATTTTCCAAATCGAGAAGAGCTCGTTAAACATTATGCGTATGCACCCAATACGAGTAATCTAAATGATTGGCTTAAAATAATGCCACAATTGAATATTATACCACTTCTAGTAAATGAAAGTTGTAATACTATTATTTGAATTGATTTTTGTTCTTCTTTTATTACCAGGATAGTTTTCCAACTTGGCTATACATTCCATTCTTTGGCTTTAGTGCCTATCCTGCTGGTCTTTTTCGTATGTCAGCTAGTTCTTTATCCAAATTTCTTCGCATGTTTATCAATAAAGGATTCCCCATTCTAAGTGCTCGATCAATTTTAGAAATCAAAACAATAGTCGGTGCTGGCTTAATACCTGATTACATTCAAAATACAAGCAATGATGCTGATGGCATACCATCACTTTTTTTCGGACTTAGTTGGTACTGGGCAACTTTGAGTGATGGACGACGATACATTGGTCATAGTGGTTCACTTCCAGGTTCAAGACATTTGATGTTGGTCAACGAAAAGAGTACTCTTGGTGTGATTGTTCTATCAAATGGAGATTCAAACGGGCCAGGAAATCGTACATTCGAAGTGTATCAAACACTGGAAAATATCCATCTAAGATTGTTTGAATGCTTTGAGAGTTCTATTTAGATGCTGTTACTATCTCATCGAATGATAGGTAATCTTGGAGCTTATTTTAAAAGTGAATATACCATCTGTCTATAAAACTCATAACCAACAAACTCTTTTCGGCAACTTGCAGAAAAAAATGAGATAGCATTGACCCATATCTACAAATTAAAAACATCTTAGACAGAGTATTGCTCATCTGCTATTAGTTTTTCTAAATAAGTTTGTACTCCTTCTTTTGCCGAAAGAATTGACTTCACTTTATAAAATCTTATTTTCTCGTACCATGTTTGTTGTATGGTTTAGTCGAAAAAATTATTGAAACAACAAAAGTGATGAAAATCACATGTAACTTACTATATAATCTGTATTTTTCTTCCTAAGTATTTTTCCTGGATTATCAGACATCATAAGAAAAAATTGGTTGAAAGTTTTTGCCAATACGTATTCTTTGCAGTTGACAATGCGATGAGCTTGAATTCTTCTTTATTCAATATGTAAACATCTTCTTGCTTCATTGACCCATCAAACCATGCTATTGGAAATGGCTTTTTCTTAAAGTACTGCCGTATCTATAATGAGATATTATCGGCATCTAAATGCTGTTCGTAAATTCGACTAATTGTATGCAGCACTGGTTTTCTATGTTTTAACAGAATAAGATGCTCAGAATAAGTATATCCAAAAGAACAAACTTAGTTTCTGATAGAAAGTTGTCTATTGTGTTGAAATAAAAATTAAAGAGACATGGATCTTGTATTTTGCTATTGTAAAAAATATTAGAAAAAATAAAGACAAAGGATCGATTATAATGTATATTGAACTCAACACTGTTGAGAGGAATTTGAAAGAAGAGCTTTGAACGTCACAGAAGTGAAATTGGGCTATTTGCTATTTTTTTTCTACAAGGCACCGATATCCTAATAGGATCATGCATCGCAGCATAATTCGTTGCACATGTGCGGATGTCGGTATGAGTACAAGTCTTTTGTATAGTCTAAACGACGACCTAACACACACATCTTCATTCACGAACCTATATTCACACCAATGCGCACATTTAGATATCGCAGTCTATACCAAGATTTACATCCACCCTTACTACATTATTTGGAAACTCATGCCACAGACAATAAATCAACACTGTTAGATACTGTGTCTCGTCTCATTAGTCTTCTAATTATTGAACTTACTGTCGATCGAGTCAGCACCTATTTGCGACTTTTTTTTCCTTTTGATTTAGAAACCTATATTTTCCAGAAGTTGAATGCATTGTAGAGCATATTAGAGAATCGTCTATTCTTCGATTCTTCTCTGACCAGATTTTTCAGTTTAGAATAAACGTTGTCATGATCATGACTTCCCATGAAAAATGTTTGCTCTTTTGATATTTTTGGATCGTAGAAAGCTTTACGTAGAAGACCATATGTTTTGTCGATGATAAGAAATATTATCGTTCCATGACTCTGAAATTACGGACACTCAACGCTACGAAAATAAAAATCTATCTTTAGTTACTACTGACTACAGTTTGCATTTCGACATCATAGATTAAAGCAAATTTTTTTCCTAACAAAATGCGTTGTAATTGAAAAGAAGAAAGTTTTTCTTTCCTTTTGCCATATTCAGCGAGTACATAAATCATTCAGGAAATTTTTTTCGAAATGCTATTGCATTCATCGTATTCCTAAGGAAATTTTATATATCAAATCATTTCTGAGTTGATAGTTTTTTTTTGACGGAAATCAGAAAAGGTTTATTCTCATTCAAAATTTGATTCGCTTTCGTGATAGATACCTGTGACTCTGAAAAAGAAGATACAGACGTGAGTGTAGAGAAAATTTGCCCTCGTACTCGCATCTTCATAATCATCCCTTCTCGTGACGACAAGATGTTTTCTATCTCACAGCAAGATAAACCTAACGAGATTGTAATAATCTGTGAGAATTAGTCGATGTTTCTAAAATTTAATTCAGACATTTAGGATGCGAATGAAGTGTAGTGTTACAGAAGACGATGAGTAATGTTAAAATATGCCAGTTTAGAGAGTACGACTGTATGTGACAAAAAAACCTTTCTATATTAGAAAGAAGTCAGGAAGAAAAGCTTTTAGAGGTTGAACAAAAATAAAAGAAAGTGATCAAAAATATTTCACTGACTCATAATGCTTTCCTTTGTAAGATTTGAGACTAAAACTTTTACATTTATCTATTTTGAACTGATCTGAAGTTTATAACATTATTGAATACTCAATTTTAGCACACAATCGAATCAAAAACTCAAGGATGACTAAATAGCTTTCCAACTTTATTTGATTTCTTCCATGACAATAATTCTTTATTTGGGAAATATTTAACTTTTATTGAGACTTTTATACCTTGCTAGGACTCACATACAAATTACTTACCAAAACTTTTTTGCTTGGAATTTTCTTGCATATTAATTATATCATTATCACATGAATCTAAGAGAATATCGACGCTTTGATACGGACACAAGTAATTGATACTGCACTTACGATAACCTGTTTATTACTCTTGATGAAAGAATGAGAAAGGTAATTTAGAATTTTTTAAATTGTTATCAGCTATATTCCTACGATGAATCTAGGACATACGTCTCTAAAGCCAATAGTGAATAAAGTTTATTAGGAGAGATCGATAGTAATAATCTCAGACGACCATCGAAAGGTAAAGAATAAACCAAACAAGTTAAAGTAGAGCATTCGATTATAAAAAAAATTTTGTTGCTCGATTAATATTAATTTGTTAAAGTATGGCTGTCGGCGTGGAATATGATCATATTCACATCTCATACCCTCAGCATACAGGTTTACAATCACAGAAACTTCAAAAACTATCATTTTTGCGGTCTTCAAACCATTGGCCAAACAAATAAATCAACCAAGAAGCCGAATCTTTTTCTTTTATGAAATTGCACATGTTTAAAGGATGAATGAAATTCTTTTTTGAACAAAAACACGTGTGAAAAAAACATTACCTAAAATCTACTCTTCTTTTCTCTGTAAAGAAATATTTTGTACAGCATTACAATGTGTACTTTTTTCCTTTTCGTTACTTATCGATCTGAGTAATGCATCGCTTCGCTGCTTTTTAACCATGTTACTTTCATATCTCGGCATTTCTACTTCTTCATTATCTTATTCTCTCCACCTTCGCGTCATCCTTAGTTTAAATATTTAGAAAAAGGTAACCTACATGTATAAGACTATTATTTGATATGTATGTATATACAATAAACTGGTTGTTTTTGTCCACATACTCAACGCTTCAATCATAGCCGATCAAAAAAAGAATATGAAAATTGTTACTGCATTTTATATACTTCAGTATCCTTGGCTAAACATTTCGTTGTCATGTTTGTTTTAAAGACTATTTTTTTCATATATTGGCATGTAGCTTCGATCATTGGCATATAGATAAAGTGATTAGAAGTACATGTAAGTTGTACATAAGAAGATGAAGGCAAATAAGAAAACTTCACATGTTTTTAAATTGAACATATCCAGAGAAATCTGTCTAGCTACTTTCTTTTCACATTTATTTCATATACTGATATGATAACGACAAATATTCATTTTCTGGTACTCAAAATCAATCTAGACAATGAAAAATTTGTATATTCTGATGTTGTAAAGGATAAACAATCATAAATCACGACTATTAGAACACTACCATTAAATGGAATATGAGTGTGTGAATGTTGGTATTTGTCCGTATTACTTAATCCATCAGTCCACCCAGACCCAAAAACCATTATTATGCAATCATGGTCTCATCTTTGCTGCACACAATTAGTGTCATATAGAGTTTAACTTACTAGACTCTTCGAGATCGACCTTGAAACGTGTGGTAAAAGAAAATGAAACGAAACAACTATGAAGTGATTGTCTATTATCAAATGCATGTTCATTTTTAATCACAATGAGCATGACCGTTACAATAAGTTGTATTATAGGTCGAGGATTGACTCATTGTTGGCTCATTCCCGTTCACTACTTCTTGACTTGTGCCACACACTTGAGCCGTACTGATTTTATATCTAGCTGGTTAACACTACTAATCGTACTTTATTGCGTTCCATAGTGAACAACAAGCGACTCGCCATTAGCATTAATAAAGCCAAGCCAGATGACATCATTAGAATAATTTTGATCGATTTTGAGCACATGACAATATCAACCAATAAGCAAATAGTAAGCATAGCTTCGACATTGATTAGATTGGGACAAATCTGACTTTCTATATTCCATATAGTATTTCGGAGGGAAATCGCTCGGGTCTGAGTGTAGATTGTGAGTGAAAATGTGTATAGCGGAAAAAATCAATACCTATAGTTCACATCAACCCGTTTGAAAACTCTACTTTATCCAGCTTCTTGTATTTCTTTGCTTATAAGCAAATCAAGTAAAAGCTATCAAACACAAAAAGTTGACAGCAATAAAAGTCCATGGTCCAAAACTTTCACTTATGACTGTAGCTATGGGTCCAATGAATGTCTACATCGACTCCGCCAAGATCGGAGCGTGCGTATGTGTGAATGTAGATGAAGAAAAGATGAAAAGATGAAAATACCTATCGACACTCCGAACTTGGATGAATTTTCTACAAATAATTCTGCCCTCCTACTATTCTCTGATTCTTAGAATCTTAACAAGTGAACAAACAATTTAAATGAGCAGAAATATTTTATAGAATTTCCACAATATGAATTAAATTACTTAGTGTAAATTTTTCACTACTGATACAAATAGTTTTCAACGAAAGACTATAATTAAACAAAGGTTTTATTATGTATACATTAAAAAAGAATTATCTGATACAGTCATAGACATTCTATAATGCAAATCGAGATTGGTATTACCTTCGAATTTTGGCAAAAGCTACCATCATAAATCAACTTTATTATCTTTTTTAAAGAAGTTTTGAATTAGTAGAAAAAAATAAAAATCTGTTGATAGAAAATGGAAGTAATCGATACAAATCCATCTAAAAATTTACTGGACAAAACGAAAGTTAAGTCGAAATTGAATATATTTCACAGGATCAATTTTTCGTTTCATTCATTTATATTTTTTAATTGAAGTGACACTGTCGTCGAATCAATTGGAAATAATTGACGAATATCATCTATTGATAAATCGAAACTGATTTGTGTTTGATCGTCATTCAATGCTATCAACTCATACATATTCATATCATTTTCTGATATATGTAATTTCTGAAATATTTCTTTAACGATAGCCATTATCGATGTATCATCATTGCATGGCAATGTAATGTTCTGATTAGAATACATGATTGAGCAATATATAGTTGTTTTTGAAATCATTTGGAATTGAATTTGAGTCATATTTTTATCAATATCTTCTAAAGAAATATCATCATCGTTTAATGTTATATCATTCATATTGAGATAAAAATCCTTGTCGTTTATATTAAATAGTTGACATACAATTTCACAAAGACGTTTTATTGTTATCGAAAGTCTACAATTAAATTGAATTGATTTATTTTCTTTATCATTTTGTATAATGACAAGAACTGGTAAATTTTGATCAATAACAGTAAATTGAATCAGTGATTCAAATTGAAAAGATAGTAATTGAATATCTGTTGATGGAACAAAATCATTTGAACATAGAAGATATTGATGTAAAATATCAAGTTGATTTTCTTTATTAATATCAGCTATAGTAGCAGATATAGTAAATCGTTGATATTGCTTATTTTTTTCTTGTTCTTGTTCTTCATTATTATAAATTAATTGTAAATCATCTGATTTTTTAATCGATACAAGACAAGTTTCATTTTCTTTAACAAGAATAAATTTAGTTTGATTTAAATTCGAAAGCTTTTCATTAGGATTAATAATTTTTTTAGTATCATTCGTAGCTAAATATTTATAAATATCGATTGATTTATCTGTTAAATTTAATAATTGTTGAATAGTTATATTTCTATTTGATAAAGGTATTTTTATTTGTTCTTTATCATCATATTTTATTATTTGTACTGAGTTCAATATTTGAAAATGAATTGATTGATTTTCAATAGTTGAATAAGTATCTATAGATTTTTGAAGATCATCTTCTGTTAAAATTTGTTCATTTATTTCTTTCATCCTAAGAAGACAATCATCAGAATAAAAATCAATTAAATTTAATAAAGACGAAATCTTCATTGATTTTAATGCATAAATAGATTGATTATTTGCTTCATAAGTAAAATTAACTTCAATTATCGTATTTCGATTAATAACATCAATTGTCATCGATGTTGTTTGATCTATAGTTGACGATATGGTTTGATTATCGTTAATTATTATATTTTTTGCTCGCATTAAAAAAGCATAATCATTAATAGAAGAATCAATGATATGTGAAAGAGTTTTTAACCAAAGATTAATTTGTTGCCATTTTGTTGTTGGATAGAATAAATTCATTATGTGATTTTGATCTATACAAAAAAAGAAAGCTATCAGCACGATCCCTTTGCTATAAAAATGTGAAATACGATGTACCGACTGTTGCATATTCTCTGAAATCTTGTCTTTTTCATGTATATTGAAGCAGATTTCGTCATCATTCGTTACTTTAGAGCACATAAAATTTCACCGATGAAATATTCTATATTTATATATACTTCAATTCTATGTTAGTTATATATAACCTCTAATAGATTCTTGATGCCATCCGTTACCGTTTGTGATAGTGTATCTCTCACGACCTTAGCGGGAGGGGGAAGTGCAAATTTTTAACCTATCTACTTCGACATTTCTTTTCAGATCGTGTTTCACAAAAGTTTTAGCAATAGTTTTTCTTTTGATTACCTTTATTGTATTGTAAAATCATTTCATATAGAATACTAGTATTTGATGATTCTTCCGTTACTAAAATTGAAACTATCTTTTGATCGGTTTTGCAAAGATCACTGATGATTCCATCGTTAATACATTTCCCATATTCATTAAAGAAACAAAGAATAATATCAGATGATAAAGATTTGAGTTGTTTATCATTAATAAAATGATGAATTATAGTTGAAATATTACATTTCGATGTAATTAAATATTCATAAATTTGTGTTCGATAATGAAATTGAATTTGAATTAAACATTGTTTTTCAATAATATGATATTCTAAAAGTGATTGATATGATCGAAAATAATTATTGTTTGTAAAATCAATAAATACTCCATTTTTAGTAACAATAACAAATAAATTATGATCATATTTTTTCTCAAGAAATAATTTTTTTAATTGATCAAAAAAATTTTCACTTTTCCACAAATATGTTTTTGATTCTCCATTTGGATGTACAATAGTAAATTTTTGTACTTTATTTATAATAATTGATTCTATTGATGATTCTATTCGATATTGATGTATTTGTTGAATAAATACTGATGATGTACATGGAACTGATTTTATATTTAATGTCATCAAAGATAGATATTCAATATTTTTCGGTTTTATTTGTTGTTGATCGAAATCAAATAAATTATTTTCATTTGTTAATTCTTCTGGATTCATTACAGGAAGTTTCCAATTATTTGATTCATTTATATTTTGTTCTGTTTCAAATGTCGATTCCTCATCATATTGTGAATTTAAATATTGATGAAAACGATTTCTTTGTTTATCATATTCTTCATCATAATTAAAATTTTCAGCCCATAAATTCATTTGTTGTTGTTCGAAATTAAATTTTCTTTCTTGAAGCATTGATCTTGTATGAATTAAATAAATACAAAGATCAACATAATTTTCACATTTTATTCTAGATGGTATCCACGAAACAATAAGATTATCAATTGCTAAATGTTGACATGTTTCAATTAGTGATTGTGTAGATTGTTGTAAAAGAATATCTTCAATAGTTTTTAATTCATTAAGATATTCTGTAATTGTTTGAATTATTAATTGAATTTTTTCAATATCATTTGTATAATTCATAAGAGATAAGTTTTCATTAAATTTTTGAATGAGTGCTTCATTTAATTGTGTATCAATTGGAACTCGAAGTAAAGGTTGTATGTCTGTAAATAAATATTGAAATCCACTAATAGATTCTGCATAGAGTTGTATTACATGATCTATATAACATAATTGAAAATTTTTTATTTCATATTGTTCTAATTGTTGATGAATATTATTATCATTATCAGTCATTCTAACATATTCAAAGAGATAGATTGATGATAAATTATTCGAATGATGTTTTAATGTTAAGGCTATTTGTCTTAGAAGATTATAAGCATAATAAAGTTTATCAAATAAAATATTTTTCAAATGATTCCATTCATTTTCAAGTTGTTCATCATTTAGACGAATTAAATATTTTTCATCGAGTTCTAAACATTCGATATTTGTTGTTGTTTGTATTTTTTTTGTATGATATTGATATTTTTGAATAATATGATGATAGTTAATACGACAAAATAGAAGATATGTTCGAATAATCTGCGATTGAATATAAACAAAATCAAATATTAATCGTGAATTTGATGTTATGAAGTATTGTTCTTCATTGTTTATAAGACTTGCTTGAGATAGTTGTTCAATCCATAGACAATCTTTTTCATTTAAACTAATAACACCAGTTTTATCATTTGCAATTTGTAGAATTGAGACATTTTTTGATGTTAATTCTTTGATCAAATTTCTTAAAGCACCAACAGTATGGTTTTGATTATTGTTCAATTCATATTCCATTAAGTCCAATAAACTATTATGAGACTCAACTAAGACGCTAGAACAAAACGAAGAAATTTATTTTATATAACTTTTTGGCAGTCAGATTCATAATTGATTCAAGACTAAAAGGTGCTTGGTTATGATTTTTTCTTTCTCCAATGATATATATATACGCCTTTAAATAGAGCAAATTGAGATCGATAGTTTGATATTCAAGTGCTATATGCAAGAATACGTGAAAGATGGACTAAGTTCTGCAATGTGCTTGAATATTAGACATGGATAAATTGATTTCGCGAGGCACATATCCTAGTGATTACAAAATTTTGATGTCACTTTTTGACCATAACTAATTGGAAGTCAACAGATTAAGAAAACTAGAAAGATAGTTTGTGCTAATTAGTGCGCGACATGACCAACTTTTGGTCACGGTCACTGTTCGTCTCTCTAGTTCCTAAGCATAACAATGTTACCAGAAAGAGATATTGCTAAGTTTCGATTTTTCATTAAAAGTGATGATCGAAGACAGGGGGTAACTCGGCGAAGATCCTCCAATCCCTCCTCAGTACCGAACCCGTGAATGTTCTCGACTATTTTAGTATCCGTGAATTACGGAGGTCGTCTCGAGAACTAGTGCTACTGGCTCTTTGTTCCCGAGACATGACGAGAAAGATGAGATTGAAATAACTTTATTAGTTAGTATTTCTAATTTGTTCGAAAAAAGTTTCAATGTTATTAAAGCTTGTTTTTTATTTTGTTTTATGTCGATGCGACGAAAAGAGATCTGGGAGTTTTGACTTCTTTTTTTGAAATATCTACATGTTCTATAAATGAATTCACCTGATTATACGCATAATAATATCGCCTTCATCATGATTTTCATTCGTAACTAAATAATTTATTGGTGTATCGAATGAAATAATTGAAAAACGTTGAGTTTCATCACAAGCACCTGGTCGAATAAACCCATCAGAAAATTGATGATAAATATTGACAGCTTCAATTCCTTTTTCAATAATTGTACGATGCATTTTATCTTCATTTTGATCTTGTTGATAATGAGAATGATTGTAATATTTTTGACCTCGATCATACAATTGTTTTAATGTTATTGTTAAAAATTCATTACGATCAATTAATTGTGTATAAGTTTGATGTAAAAGAATGTAAAATTGACTAAGATCATAGATTAATTTTGTTATTTTTAAAATTTCAAAAGAATTAAGAATTTGTCGTAAAATTTTTAAGGATATTTGTGAATTCGTTAAACGATGTAATTCAGTTTTAAAATGTTTAAATTGAATAATAAGAGGCATTTGATCGATAAAATGTTGAAGATTCATTTGTATTTGTGATTGCAAATTTAATTGATTAATATGAGTTTTACGGTCAAATAGATTATTATGAATAAAATAAAATACATTCTCTTGATATTCTCGTTCAGCTTTGAGTTCATCATCTATATTTGTGTATATAGGTTTAATCCATGAATTTCGATTTAGTGTAAGAAATGCCATTTGTTCAAAACAACGAGTTAAAAGAATACATGTATCATTTTGATTTGATTGAATAGATAAAAAATGAAATGTTGATAATAATCTAGCAGACACAAAACAACAAACTTTAGCTCGTATACTATTACCAGCCATTCGATAAGCTGGAGTATTATCAGCAATAGCTGTTGGTGAAAGAATTGGCCTATGTAAATTTTCAACAGATGTATCAAATAACAATAGATGCCATGCCTAAGGATTAAATATTATATTAAAAAAAAAAAGAAATATCATACATTTTGAAAAACTTACCAATGCACCAAATGTTGAAAAATACGCAACATAAACTGCTGGAATATTTAATACACTTTCATCTCCTCTATTCCTAAATTGTAATAACTCTCCATTTTGTGAAATGATACAACCACAATCATAATGAACACCATTTGGTCGAATGACTTGTCGTGAAGTTGATCCAAATCCTAGTTATAGGCAAGGTTTAATGATAAGTTTTTTTTTTTTAAATATCTAATCAGTCGTAATAAGATTAACACAAATAAAACTTGTTTACTGATTTACAATGGGTTATTTTTGTTGTTCTGCCATTACTTTACTTAGTCTATATAAAATCCAATTCGTCTGAGTTGGTCTAGTTGAGATTATCATTTTAAATAGAATTTTTCAAATTTCGGGTTCAAAATGACATCAATCAATTCTGACATGAGCATATGAGCGTGACTAAAGAAATATGTGCTTAAATAAAACAAAAAGAAACAAATTTAGTCTGAAACTCTGTAGATGTTAATATTGTCAAGAATTGAATAAATTAGATTGTTGTTGCTCTTCGATTTTTTGATTTGATCGAAATATCAATTTTTTAAAATCAAAACATAGAACTTGACATTCTTTACAAAATCGTGTATGATACAAACTAAAAATTATTTTAGATATATGTATAAAAAAAACATGACAAGTGGAGCAATGTCAAACTCTACAATAACATGGACAGATAAAAATTAGTTTAGACAAAAAGCTAAATAATAACAAGACATGAAATCACGTGTGGCGAGACCCGGGGGATGGAGAGTCACCTCCATCACCCTCTGCTCTAGAAAATGTTGGCTGGGATTTTCTCTGGATTTGGGGAACTGATTAAACAACCTTCTCCGATGTTAGAGAACATTTTAAGGCCATTTTCTCTTATCTTTACTTACCAAACGTATTTTGTAATATTGATGGTTGAAACATAAATGTCCAAAGAAACGATTGTTTTCCACCTAATAAAATCATTGCCATAAGATTAACAAGCATATGACGTAAAGATAGTTCAAATTCATCTTTACAATCAAGTTTAAATAAATCATTAAGGGAATTTTTATCAACATTATTATTATTATTTTCTATTGGATATCCAATCATATATTGGTGAGGTTTGATAAAAATACGAAATAATCGTAATTCTTCAGATGATAATGATAAATTATTCTCAATTATTTCTAATAATGTATCTATAGATGATAATTGATTATTACAGTAATATTCATAGTAAATAATTAATAATAACATAACATTAATTTCATTTAATTGTAATTGTATTGGATTTGAATTGATTTTTAATTGAATCCAATCAAATAAAATTTTCCATGGATTTTTTTCAGTATGATTTTTAACACATGTGTCCATAATTTCTCTTAATTCCTGATAAGGTTGATGAAATTTAGGAAATATTGATAAATCATTTTTTGATGATAATGTAAATTCGATCTGATGACATAATTGTAAATATTTATTTTGCTTTGATGTTTGTTTTAATTCAAGTAAATGATATAAATTTGTTGCCCATTGATTATTACAACGTTGAATTTGTTCAGATTTTAATAAATTTAAAAGATAATTCCATGATGTTTTCGATATTATTGTTGATAGAAAAAGTTGAAGATAATCATTAAATTGTGTTGATTGTTGATCGAGTAATAAAAGTTCATCGATGAGTGTTGACATAATACGATTGATATCATTGAGTTCATCATTATTCAAGTTTAATTCACATAATAATAAAGCAATCATTGTTACTCGAAAATAATCTTTTAATTGTTTGAAAAGACTTTCTACCAAAGGTATTAAATGTTGATTTGTAACTTTTGGCAATTTTAATAACATTCCTTTATTAATAAGTTTTCCAGAAATTTTCTCCTGAATCATTTGACGTCTAAGATGAAAGAAATATAAATCAAGTAATATTGGTCGTGTTTGTAAATCGTGATTGTCTGATAATATTAATGGATGATATGGTATTTTATAATTTTCAAGTAGATTGATATTCGATATGCATTCAATTAAATCCGAAATTATATTTAAACGGTCCCAAAAATCAAAAGTTTGTATATTTCGTTGTTTTAATTGTAGAAATATATTAATCAATTCATCGAAAAGAAACTGTTTCATTGGTAGAGATAATTGATGCGCTGAATTATCTAGGTATTTGAAGAGAACATGAATATCTTGTTGTGATGGTCGTGTTATTGATTTTAATATTGTTATTATCCATTGTTGAAGATCAATAAACAATGTTGAATTATTAATGTTTTTCTTTCTCAAATATTGACAAATAACATCGGTCATATTCGATAATAATTTTAAACAAGTTGATGATCGATTAAAATTCGTGTCTTTAAGTAACATCAATATTAATTCTTGTGGTTCAGTTATTGTATCATTTAAAAATATTAAATAGGCTAAATTCATAAATTCAATTTGACTTTTAATACTATTTAATTGTATACCACGTAAAATTTTTTCTGATGGATAATATTTCGAAATAAATGTATATGCATATATCCATGTTTCATAATTTTCATTATTTGAACATAATTTATTAAGAGTTTTCCATAAATAATCAAATATTAAATAAAAAAATTTTTCACGTATTTTAGAACGTGTTGTATTTTCTTCATTGAATAAATAATTGTAAGATGATGATTGTGTAGAATCCATACGATTAAGAATACGAATTGCTGAATATATTGATATAAGATCATTTTGTTCATATTCAAATGATGTATAAACATGTGCAAGACGCCATACATATTTATTAGTACAATCCTCAAATAATTGGCAATCATTATTATCGATATGTAATAACCAACGTGACACAAATTCAACTGCTTGTTGACATTGAACAAGATCATTGTTAAAATTATTGTCGACAATAGTACAAATTGTTCCAACAAGATCGGTTGAATAAGAATAAACAATACGTTCACAAATCATATCAGTTAATACTTGATCATGTAGAATAGAATCGATTAATTTATGTCGATATTCTTCAAATGTATATGGAGTCATTTCAGAATTATTTTCATTATGATCATTTGCAGTAGTTATTGATGGAATAGTATAATAATCATTACGTAAGCGATCTTCTTTTTCTGAAAAACAAAAAAAGAAGCATGTAAATGACACACATTATCTATCTGTAAGATATTTCTCAAGAAATCCCCCTCTCTGGATTCAAAATTTTCATTGTTGGCTTTTACTACTCAACGTATGTTGCCGAGTGTCCTCTATCTATTGGTGACGTTTTGAGGATTCGAATATAGCAGTAAAATAGAAAAAAAACATCAAAAAGGTAAATCAATTACCGTAGGAGCTTCTCCGGCATCGTGCATCCGATAGAGCTGAGACTTTTTTCTGATAATAGTAGAAAGTGTTTAGGGTGCCTACTTTTTCTTGTTTTGCTGTGTCATGTAGCGCTGGTTGTTGCCAAGGTTTACGAAGAAAATCTCTACTCAAAAAAAAACATGTATTTTTGAAGGTAGTCTCAGTATTTTGGTGTTTGTATTCGAAAAGAAAGGAAAAAAAAGAAATCAAAAACCGTAGGCACCACAAATCGTGTCTGGTACTGTAAAAAAACGTTCAAATCTATAGAATTTATTGCAGCTGAGAGTGGGGAAGGGGTGATAACAGGGATCATTTTTTTGCTCCTGCGACCATATCTCTTACAGGACAGTATTTAAGAATATTGAATCTATGACAACTTTTGCTTGACTCACTGAGATCTATCAGTACTGAAAGTTTCAAAATTTTCTGATATACCAATCGTATTCAAAATGTAATCTTACCGTGTTTCTTTTTCTATTTTTTTTTGACAAAATTAGTAAAACAAAATATTTAAGAAAAGAGAACCGAAACATCTACTAAATTTTACTATTAGCTAGTTGAATGGAAGGAACTACAAGCATATTGAATGGAAATGCGACATACAAACAATTGTATATGATGCTGTATTTTTGTGAAAGAGACTATAGTCCATTGTTGCACTGCACTTTGTCGTAAACGACTCTATACAGTGTAATTATTACGGTGGAAAATAAGGATCGTCAAAAAGATTATCCAAGGTCGATTTTTGTTTATGTATTTATCCCGTACGTTCCACACATATTTTGTTCGAAAGCACATTAAAAATCTATTCATAAGAAGGCTCAATGCAGTTCTAACTATTTAGACAACAATGCTGATTTATGCACGCTGCATTCATACAACATTAGACTTTTATAAAAGAGAATAGTTGATCATCAATGTATCGTTCAATAGATTGTCCTAACTTCATATGAGATATTTCAGAGAAGACGAATAGTTATATAAACAACAAAATTCTAACCTTGATGATCTTTTAATTTAAGAATAATTGTTAATTTAATTTCGTCTGCATGTCTTTTAATGCGTTGATGAAATAGATAATACAATGGTGTTTGTGGTATATAAGAATAATGAGTACTAAGTTGAAATATTCCTTGTGTATTTGATGATAAAGAAAATAAATTTTTATCATCATTGCTTGAAAATGATTGATAATCAATTAGATTTAATAATGAACCATAAATTTTATGATCTGTTGATAATTTTGGTAATGTTTCTAATCCATAATCATTAACAATGAATTTAAAAATATTTGAAACGAAATTTGTAAATGAATTTTTTGTTTGTAATTGAATTGAATTCATAAGACTATCAAAACGTTTACCACATAGAATATCTTTTGAAATTTGATAAATTAAATTGTAAATTTTTTTCGAAGAATTTTCTTTTCGTAATAAATATTTATGATAAATATTAATAATATGTTTTTGTAATTGTGTTGATTGTTGAAGAATATATTTAAAACATTTAACACGACGAATTATATTTGTTGAACGTTGATAAAATTCATAAGCTATTTTATTTGTAAACATATTTTCAGATAATTCAGGAAGAAGAAATTGAATTCGAGAGCAAAAATCCCATAAAGAATCTTCAAAGAGAATGTTTAAATCACATAGAATATTATCAAAATTTTCTAATTGTTGATCATTATGAGACGATGATAAAATTTGTAACATTTTTTGAAGATGAAATGCACTACTAGGCATACATGTATCAAAGAAATAAAATTCCCAATCATATAAAAATATTGATGAAAAACATGATTGATGATATAAATCTTGTGCTAATGAATGAACAAGCATAAGAAAATATTTCGGCTCTGTACAATGATTAGTATTATAACAAGAGTCAGTTGTATCAATCAATTGTCGAACATAAGGAATATGTAAACGTTGTTGTTCATATCGACCATCAATAACAATCATTAAAACATTTTTAGTACGATTATTTATATAAGTATCAAATTTGTCTTGTAATTCGATTGAATTTTCTATTGTGTTCTAAACAAAACATACATCGATGATAGGATAATTGTTTACAATAATAACAAAAAAACATCGAATAACTAATCGAAGTGAACGTACATTTGGTTAAGATTTCTAATAGAATTTTATCAACAGATTCAAGCAACTCATTTTAACTTTCTGATTAAAGAACGATCGACATATATCCCCAAATAAGCCTTATATGCTTTTAATAATTCAATCTGCATATTCGAAGAATTTTATTATCCAAAGTCTACGTCAGATGAATCCATATTCTAATAGAAAACTATACATGCAGAACTACATTTGATTCAGTAAACATACAAATGTAAAGAAAGAAAAACTGTACGGTTCAATGAAGATTATTAGAAAAGATAAAATGATTTTTTTGTTATTTTGAACAATTAAGGTTATAATTTTGACTACTTACTAAATTTATAATTTCTATTTGTTTATTATAGTTTGAAATTTCATCATTATCATTATTAGTAGTAAATAATTCATTTTTTAATTGTTGACTAAGATCAAGTACATAGGATGATGTTCGTGTAAATATAATTACTTTTGTTGTTCTATGAATAGTATTGAAACTTAGTTGATTTTCTGTATTTTCTAATGATAATAAATCATTATTGTCGACATTAAGTAATGATTTTGAAATTAATTGTTGAATAAAATTTCTCAAATTAAAATGTTCTTGTTGTTGAAAATATAAATTACATAAGCATTTTTGAAATTTTTCTTCAAATGCTGGTAATTTTAATATAATTGATTCAGGTGAAACAAGTTGAATTAATTTTGATAGAATTATTCGAAAAAAACATTGTTGAATATCTGTAGGATTTTGTTCAATAAATGATTTTAATTTAATAGTTAATTGTGTATAATATTGATTTAGATTTAATAAAGAATATTCTTCATTTTCATTTATTTTAATTAATGATAGAAGACATGAATAAAGAGTATTATCATTCATACCATAAAAATATTGTCGTCCAAAATGTTGAATAAATGATAGAATTTTTTCTTCAATATTATTTAGAATAATCTGTTCATGACGAGAAAGTTTTTGTAATCGAATACGATAGAAATCATTAATAGATAATAAATATTTTTGAAAACGACTTAGAAATGGTGCTGGAATATCTTTAAATTCATTTCGTTTAACATGAACAATACATTGAAAATCTTCATGAATAGCAACATCAATTGTTTTTGGACCAATAGCAACTTTCGAAAAAATTTTTCTCATATCACCTGTAGCCATAATTGAAAAATTTTGATTAAATATATCATAGAGTGAACCATGTATTCGATTTGTATTGATCATTAAAATTGTTTTTCCAGTTTCCATACATAATTTAATTGTTGATAATATTTCAACATTTCGTAATTCATTATTAATATCATCAGAAAAATCTGACATTCGAAAAATTGATATTCGTTTAGGATCGAAATCTAGAATACCTGTTTGAAATAAAAGATTAATAGCACTTTCGTCTTCTGATTCATCAATAATTAATTTATAACGACCATAAAGACGTCGACGTTTTGAATCAAGTTTTAATGAATCTTGAAGAATAGTTGGAATATCACGATAAAATTTTTCTTGTCGTCTTTCATTTGATAAAGAAAAATTTGGAGAATATTCTTCAATAGATTTTAAAAATATTTCAATTAATTCTTGAAATTCTTTTTGTTTTATTCCATTAAAATTATCTTCAAGAGCACGTAATAAACTTATTGGTTTTATAGTATTAATACTTGTTTCTTCATCATCTGTTGTTGTTGTTGGTAATTCAAAACGTAATTCTCGTAACATATAAAGAAAATCTCGATCATGAAAAATTTTAGGAATATTTGTATTAGAAAGTACTCGATGATAACCTTGACAAATACCATATATAATTTTATCAAGATGTTTGTTAATATTTTTATGTTCGTATTCAGTTTGTAAACCAAGACAACCATATGCTAATATTTTTTGTTCATCTTTTGATGGTAATGATCGATAAATACAAATCATTCGATTAGCATTAGCAGCATCAAATGATTTATTAGCTATAGCAACAAAAGCTACTTTACATTCGTCCAAATAAGGATGTAAGACTTTTAATACCATCTTTTTCTCATCAGGTAATGAAGCTTCATCCAAGAACACAACCTAAAAAAAAGACATATTTGATAATAGTCTCATATTTCGTTATCAATGAATTATCATGAACAAAAGAAAAACAATGCTTACACATCGCGTATCAATTCGATTTTGTTGATATTGTTGTTCACGTTTAATAGCTCGTTCAAATACATATGCTATATCTTCTGATCGACTATATTTTGATCCAAGACAAAAAAATGGATCAATAGCTGGTAAACATTTACAAAAGGTTTTTTTTGATAATTGAGAACCTTGTAGATTTTGTAAAACAATTTGAAATGAAAGTGTTTTTGATTGACCTAAAATAAGTAAAATCATATGAATTTAATTTAAAAAATATTAAAAATAAATAAATACCTGGTGCACCAATTATACATAATGGTGTTCGTGTAACAATACTAACAACAATGGAAAAGATATGTTCACGAATCTAATCAAATAAAGAAAAAACAAATGTTCTAAAAAAAATAAATAATCATAATCTTACAGCTTGATTAACAGCTACTCCATGTGGTATAACAAAATTATCAGTATTAACAAATCTTTCAAGTTCATTTTGAATAATTTGAGCAAAATCTGGTATTTTTTCTGAAAGAATTTCAGCAAGTTTTTCACGTGTTGGTGTATTATAATCATTTCGTTGTGCATTATCTTCTTTTGTTGGAAGTCGAAAATAATAAATCAATGCTAATGATAAAGCAATACATCGTATGGGATTTGGTTCATTATAATCTTCATTATAGTTCATCGCCCAAAAGAAATCAATAAGATTAAAACATCTTTGAATTTCTCTTTGTGAAACAGAATTTCGTCCTAAATCAAAATCAAAATATCACCTATCGAATATAGATTTAAAGCAAATATTTTCTTCATTAACATGTAACCTAAACGATGATCGATTAAGAAGTAGAACATGAAAATCAATTTCAAGTATTTAATAGAATTTTCTGCTTGAAAACTAATTATTTTCTCTGATACAATCATACTCAAGTTGATATTTCTATTTTGTCATGCACATACTTATTGATTTTGTTTTTGAAAACGATCTCATTTTCATTTCATATAAAGATTATAAACCTATATATATTATGTTCAGTTTCTGTATATTTGTCTGTGCCAAGTTAAAGGTCGAATAAGGCTATCAAGGAATAAGCTTATAAAGGATAAAACCATAAGGAAGAAAGGCAATGAGAAGATATGGCTATAAGAGGTAACACTATAAAGAAATGAGACTATAAAAGAGTAACAGGGTAAAGAAGTATGGAAATAAGGGATTATGTACATAATATGTAGTATCTATAAGTCTGTTATCTAGGGAAATTTTAAAGGTTTGAGTTGTTACATTAAAGAAAACAAGCAGTATGCATGAGCTCTCATTATTTTTACTATATTGAATAGTTTTAATTAAAAAAGATAAAAATACCGAGATGTATTTCACAAAATTGTTGTGCTTTAAGAATAGATTGAGTAAGTATATCTTGTACATATTGTACTAATGGCATTTGTATTTGACGATTTCTTATTGAATTAACAGTAAATTTTGATATTTTTTGTTTGATATAATCAGCTAATGTATTCGAATCTAATATTCCATAAGAAACTTTAAGATTATTTAAAGATTGTGGTAATTCATGTACAATATAATCACGACGATGAACTTGAAAATCATTAGTAACATTTATTAATGGATTAATAGCTGCAGTAAAGAATATATTTTTTGGTAAATTAATACCATGTAGTGTTCCATCCATAAACATTTCTTTAAATAACCCAAGACAAGAACATGTATTAACTTCATCAAAAAAGACGACAAATTCAATATGAGGTATTTGTTTAGCTAATTGAGAAATAGGATACATAAAATGTTCGATTTGTTTTTCAGTTATATCAGGATGTAAAAGAAGACGATAAAATAATGGTTTAATATGAGTGTGAACTATGAATTCATTGAAAATTTCAATAGATCCTTCAACTATTGATAAATGTGCTTTATTTAATAGATTTAATAATTGAATACTAGCTTTAATTAATGGAAAATCTCTTAAATATGATGTTATAAATTCGTGTAATTCATCAAAAAGTTTTTTAACAATATTATCAACATTTTCATGTGTGATAGTAATTATTGTTTTCCATATACGTCGTAAAATTTCAGGATTATATTCAAATTTTTGTAAGGATTGCTTTATTTGTAATAAGAGTGCATGATTTATATGTTGATTTTCTTCTTCATTGTCATTTGTATCGTCGGAACCATGTAATTTTGATTCTATTCGACGAAGAAATCGATTTAATAAATTAGGTTCCGTTTCTAGGATATTATTAATAATATGTGTTAATAACCATGAACTTGTACGTTCAAGAATTTTTGGTGCAATATTATTGTTACTTTGACTATAAATTATATTAGCATTAATTAATAAAGAATAAAATTTAAGAAGAAAAGTTTTTCCAACACCTGTTTCACCTTCAATAATAAGAGGTAATTTAGTTAATTTTCTTTCATGTATATGAAAAAGTTTATAAGTAAAATTTTCTGTTAGAATAAATTTTATTTCATTCATTATTATTTCAAATCTATCATAAGGTATATCGATTAACCATGATAAACATTCAATAAAATAATTTTTATTTCTATATTCTATTGTTTTTAATGGATCACGATTATGAAAAAGAGATTTTAATGTTAATGGAACTTCATTCCAATTATTATGTAATAAATGTAATGAAAATTCTGGATCATAAACAAGATAAATACGTGGATAATGATTTGAAGAAAAATCTATTTGAGTTAAATTTTTTGCTTCAGTTATCATTTGTTCCATAGTTATTGAACCAAGATTTTGAATAGTCATATTATAACAATAATAAGATCCAGTAAAAAATCGTATACGACGATATAAAAATTTTATAAATGAAAGTTCAAAAATTTTATTTCTTGGTAATTCTGATGCATAGTTTTCAATACAATTATAAATATATTGACGACATTCATTATGATCTGTTAATGAATCAAAATGTAAGAATTCATTATCATCTTCATCATCAGAATTTTCTGTTAAAACATCATCAATAGTTTGATTATCATAAGCTTTAAGAAATCTTGCAACAAGTTCTTCTTCTTCACCAATCAATAATTGATAATTCGTATCGGTAATTTCTTGGAAAGTATTTGATGATATAATTGAAAATATTGGTAATATTTGATGAAAATTTTCTTTAATCGTTTGACTATATTTATTTGTATAAGGAACTTCAATAAAAAACTTCCATGGTTTTTCTATCGATGATGAAAATGTAAGACCACTACTTAGATCATTTAATGAACCACATATAAATAAAGAAAAGAATGCACGATTTAATTGTTGAAATAGAGCATGAATTGAAATATTAAAATAGATTGATAATTGATTATTTGATATTTTTGATTCCAATGATAAAAATGTACTAATCAATGATGATAAATTTAATTTATCATTGATACTTACACATGATGTATTATGATCTGTATATTTTGTTTTGATAAAATGAGTTTTTCCTATTAAAAAGAAAAAAATTTAAAAGGAAAGAAAATAATCAAAAATAGAATTTTATACCAATTCCAGTAGTACCATATATGATTTGAATTTGTGGTAATGGAAAATTATTTCTTCTTAATAATGTTTTAAATTTTGAATAAGTTTGAAATGGATTTCGATCTTGTGGCTTTATATAGTATGGTTGTAAATATTTTCTAGATGATATTAATTCTCTTGAAAAATAATAAATTGGTCCATGTGGTTGAGATTGTTTTGCTAATGAATCTTGTTCATTGAATAATAATTGACGAAGTCGATGAGACATTTTATCAATATCCATGATGGCAAATGTTAAATATCGAAAAGTTCGTACACGTGAAAAAAATAATCGAATATCATCATCTGTCGAAATAGAACACCATAATATTTGATAATCAGCTGGTAATCGATCATTAAAAATATTTAAAAGTATACAGCATGTATCCATATCAAAATCATTGTCAATTTTGATTTTATCTTGAGTTCGTTCTGATGAATTAAGTGTAATGAGAAATTGTTGATTCTCATTGATTGTTGTATTTTTTGTTAATAATTCTTTTCCATTGTTGAATAAATCTTTTAAAAAAGAACATAAATATTGTAGACTAATATCTGTTGATGAACCATATTCTATTTTATATTTATTATATAAATCAATGATATGATCTCTAGATAAATTACAATCTTTGATTCTCAATGATTGTAAATAATGAATTAAACATAGAATAATTAAATTACATTGTTCTTCTTTTTGATTATTGAAATCTTTGAATGAAAATAATTTCTCTAAAAATTTTTGTTGAATTTGATTTTGTGTTGTTGTCAATAAAATGATCATGATCATAACTTGACGATTTGAAAATAATATTAATAAACGACTTTCATATCGATAATTTTCTAAATCTCTTATCCATCTATTATAATGAGCGTCTAAATCAAGATAAATTGATTCAAAATCAATTGTTCGATCTTTAATTGCTTGTTCAAGTTCTTGTTCGCTGTTATTTTGATTATTTTTCAAATCAGATAATATTTTGTTAAGTCTGCCTAAAAATAAATTATATATAAGAAGAATTTACTAAATTCATTGTCTATCTAAAATTTTTACCCGATTGATCATAGATTTTATATCTGTATTCTTTTAATTGGTAATTTGGATGACCTACTTTTTCAAGTTTCACAAGAATTGAATAAATTTTTTCTATAGTATACAATAGTTTTAATTGTTCATTTAATAATATCTTTTTGTCCATCTTATTTTTTTGTATATCAGCATTACAAAATGTTAATTGACGTTTATGATCATCAATATCAGTCATAGATAATGTAAGTTTTATTTTCTCTCGTTGTTGTATTTCTTCATCATCTTCATCACAACTAGATTCATTTGATCTATTGATTTGTGTTGATATTTTACCAATTGAATATTCAATTTCGAAATACGATTGCTCATTTATTAAATGTCTTAAATGAATATTAACAATACCAGTCTTGTATAAATGTTCCATTGTGATAAGAGCATGATCTAATATTGTTGTTTCTTCTGCTGATAGCCACATATTTATAATTTGTATATTATCATTGACAGCTATAAGAGAAAGGCATAAACTGAAAAGTTGTTTACTTCTTTAGAAAGCATTGGACTTTTAAAAGTATGGAAATATTCTGTCTTACCTTTAATATGTTCCAATGAACTTTCATCAAGATTTGGTAATTTTGCAAGATTTTCTACAAATTCTTCTAATTTTTCTACTTGACGAAGAAATGGTTCACATAAAGCATAACTAATAATCCATGAATTAAGAATCATATTATTGCGTTCTTGTAATTGAAATTGTGCGGTTAGGTTATCTCGTAATTCTTGAAATCGACGTAATCCATGAGTAGAATATAAATCAAATTTTCTCATTATTTGTACAATGTTTGAACATTCGACCATTGTTTTAATTAATTGTAAATGATGATTTGTTAATTTTTGAAAACATTCATAAAGATCTTTGTAAGTTTCTGAAATTTGTTTAAGAGAGCAATTTTCATTAATGATCATTTCTTGTAGATGATCAATGGATTCATTATTTTCATCACTATTCGTAATAATATTAAATTTTTGTACACAATCAATTATAATATTAAGATGACTGTAGTATTGATAAGTTCTTAGCCATTCACAAACTTGTTCGATATCTTGTTCGTTTCGATCATGTGACATGAAGTTTGTTGTCGTTCTCATTGTTTCTTGTTGATTATCTATCATTGAACGATTAGCAAATAATGTTTTGACTTCTTCTCTAACATCAATATTTTTATCGTGAAAAACAGTTTTAAGATAATCCATTTCATGTAAAGTGATATTACCATTTAAAAGATTATCAATAAAATAGAAGACTTGATCGATCAATTCATTCAAATCATTTTCTATTAGATTTACAGTTGATTGTTCGAAATATTTTCGATAATACATAGAAAAGATACCATCAAATAGATGGTATGTTGAAAAAGGAATTGTTTTATATTGATACCAAAGTTTCCGTGGAACTCGTCCATTTCTATTGTCAATAGTTATCATCAAATCACCACTTCGTTGTGTTTTAAATTCACCTTGTAAAACTTGTTTATGAAGAGGAACATTTTGATTGGAAAATAATATGTGACTCTTAATATGAGGTGTAATAATTCGATATTCTATTTTAATGTTACAATCAAGTTCTTCACAAGCAATCGACCAATGAACAAGTCGATGAGCATCAATCGACCACTTGAGATCGGATATAGCATTGGCATTCACTGTGAATGTAGTATTTGCGTGCGATCGCTTTAGGTCTTGAATATAAGATCTCCATTGATCTGGTTGGCTCAAAGTACCAGAATCAATATTTTCAAATGAGTTAAAACAATTGAATAAACCACAAAAACGTTGAAGATTGTTGAGAGACTTGAGTAGTTTTACAATATGTTGTATGATCGTTTTTATTTTAATGACTTTAATTGTTGAATCATTTTTGATTGTACATACATCACTAAATAGTTGCTCAGCACCATTTACATTCCTGTTTTTGAGCCATTCGATAGTATATTGAAAAATATCTATAAATTTGTCAAACCATTCTAGCCATTCATTAACTTGTTGTATAAAACGGTCAAAGAATTGCTCTTTCGGTTCAATCTTAGATATATCGATATCATTTGGCTTATCAATAGAAACAATTGTATCGATTTGGGATGTCGTAACAGGAAATTTATAGTATTGTGGATTTGATGAAGTAAAAATATTTTTCAGATCGAAGAAAGGAAGAAAATAAGAAATGTTTGATATATTTAAGAGTTTGAAATATTCGGTACGTGTGCCTGTAATAAAAAAAAACAACACCTTCAGAATATTTAGTTCTCTTACCAAATATTAGAAAAAACTTCTTTCCTTTTTTCATAATTAATTTTGTAAGTATTATATGATTGTACTTTTTCTGACTAGATTCATTTCAGTAAAGGCAAAAGAATCAATCATACAACACAGCAAGTTATTACGTGACTAACTGCTCTCAAGTTAGAAGTGATTTTCAAAAACCTCCTAAAAGTCAAATTTGATACACTCTATTTACTGTCTAGTCGATATGGACAACAATCGAACAATATTCCGAATGAAATTTTTGTCCATTGGTGCATAACTATGATCAACTGAACTTACTATTTAATGATAAAATATCTTGAATTGAATGACATACATTTTGAACGAAATCATCCACTTGTTTTGTATCAATTAAATACGAATTGTCTTGTCTTGCATGTAGAATATATTGAAGAATCGATTTAATATTTGGAGTAAACAATATAGATTTTGTATGTTTAGAAATAACAATTTCGAATATAGTCTTAATTAAAATAATTGTCAACGTGTCATTGGTATCGTAACTATCGTGCTTCACATTGATCATCCAGTCATTTAGTTGTGCAAGTGTTTGCTTCCATTTATCGGTTTCTAATCTTAAAAGACTAACGTTGATAAGTCGTGACCAAATATAAATTGACCACTGATTATTACGATGCATCTCAATGACATTTTGATAATCATATCGGCTTAGCATGAACCAATCTTGAGGAATATAAAAACTATAGTCATTTAACCATTCATCTTGTATGATGTCAGCAGGATGATTTATTTCACATAAATTTTTATCAAGATTATTCAATCTTTCAAATAGACATTTGATTTTCCTAGAGGCCTTTGCTACATTCTTATCCAGTTTGAATAATAAATGTTGGATAATAAGTAAACAATTTTGATTTTGAAGACTATGTGTTGGCGCTAATTCCAGAGCGATACTTAAGAATTCTTTTAATTCAAACTCTCCGAATTGATAAGAGTATCGGTCATCGTTAAGCTGCCTGCTGAGAAATGCATGAAGAACAATGTCAAGTAGTTTCAAAAACTGTTCACGATTTTCATTTTTGATTTGTTTTAAGCATCCATGGACCAACTGATTATAATCTTTGAATGTTTTGATTGAAATCTTTTGAATTCGCTGTGTTAATATCGAACGAAGATGTTTTTGCATGATTTGATTAAGATCGCTAGTTTTACTCAGATACAGAAACATATACCATATAGTGTCGATATCCACATTTGATGAGTAAATTTCCAAATACTCATGAAATAGTCTTTCACCGTGCTCACTTAACATTTGAAGTAAAGAAGAAATGTGCAGAGGTCTGTAAAGCTTTTTTATCATACCATCACGGAATGTTGTCAGAAATCGGTCAAAGAATTCTTTATGATCTAATCGTAATTTGTTTAAAAGATCATGGAAAATATCAAACGGTGATACGTCAATATTCTTTGATGGTTGGATTATTTTTATGAGATAAATAAATGCTGGCATATCGAGTGAATATGTTTCGAATGCCAGTTTATATTCTACATACTGCGAAATCCAATCAGTGAGTGACATGTTCCACTGACGTATTCTCGATAATATATCAACCCATTGCAAAGAAACTACACCATGGATAATTAATGATGACTGGAATGATAGTTTACAAAGAGCAAAGAATATGTGTAGTTCTTCTATATCTTTAATTTGCGTAACTGTAGCCAAATGTTGTTGAATATTTATCCGATTTATCAGATCCTTGTTTGTTGTGGAAAGATTTGGTGTCGAACCTTTGGTTGATTTGAACACATATCCTAATTGCTGCAATAGTCTTTCTTGAAATTCTTTCAGCTGATGGTCAGATCTTCTATTATAAGCATTATATTCTGCAACGCGACAATAAACATAAAAAAATGCATTAATTTCCTTCGACAGTCGTTGTAAATGTTCGGACGATGTTAAACTTGCTACTGCACATTGAATAATATAATCAATATCCGTTAAAAAATTATGGTTTGTATGAGCTTGGTTTGACTGATCGTAATTTTCAAAACTCGAAAAAATTCTATCAAAAAATGCTTGTCCTTCACTATTATCATCAAAAACTTTGCCAATATAACTCGCTGACGCTGATATTTCTCTCTCTGCGTTGAACAATTTAGAGAAAAATTTAATTATTCTTGCCATGGAAGCGATTGCTGTTGATTTTGTCCTATAACATAAAGCAATAAGTCATGAAAGACATACGCAAAACTAAGACCAAAAGTAAACTTTTTCGTTGAAATCAATGACGTCATCCTTACTTTTTCTTTCACAAAAGATAAATACGATTAATAGAGTTTGACTGAGGCAAACTGATAGTTTATAGGATCTGAAATAAGAAAAAATATTCAAATAAATTAATGTGAAAATAAAGTTATAGAAGTTTTGCTTTCTTCTTCGAATTAAAAGCAAGTGAATCCATGACTACACGAAGAAAATTCTGATGAGTGAAATGTAATAATATCATTACTTATTCTTTTTATTTATCTCTGTTATCTTGAATTTGTCTATTATTGATGAAGAACAGAATAGTTATGCTTACAAAAGGAAGAAAGAAAAAAAATAAAACAAAAGTGGTGGGTTTTTTTACCCTGGAAGTCCTGTTGAAATCTATGAATTACTTCGGTTTCTTATTTTAGCAACGAAACCTCACCATGGTTGAGTAGTAATTAAATTTACATGTTATCGAATATTTTGGTTATTTTCTTGGTTGATCTAATCGGTGAAGTTTAATTCGTATAAAAGAATATTTGTAGATGTAACTATATTAAGAAACTATACGTCGGAAGATGTATTAAATAAAATTCAAAGATAATTCTATAATTTGTCTAAAAGAGTAATTTATATATGCCTATTATGCTTGTTTAAATTGAAATATTTACTCAAACATACATTAATCATATATGGCTATAGAAATTTGAGAAAACAATTTATATGGAATATGTTTTCGAGAATAACTACTTCGAGCATAGTGGAAATAACAGACTGTATAATATATTCATATGTTTAACTTAAATGAATTAATTACTAATAGTAAATATGTTCTTAATTTTGATCTCTACCAAATATAAATGAAATATATGATCATAGCTTATAAAAGTATCATTGACTGATAATAGACCCTGACATCAATATTTGTTTTCTCATGTCGTGAGAAACTTTTTACATATTAGAGTGCTACCATTAGTTGGCAAATCAATCATAATCGTCGAGCTTCTAACAATACTTACTTCATTGATATGCCTTGAGTAGTTTTTTTCTCTCAATATTTAAAAAAAGCACATGTTATGTTGAAACTGCCTGGTAAAAAAAATGATATGTTTTTTTGTCCGAAATCACTGTAGTATTCTGCTTGCACAGAACAACATACAGAGCACGCGTGGTCTTTGTAAGAGAATGCTGTTTTTTCTTTATGAAACATACTTTCAACGTTCGCTTCGCACAATACTATTGCAGAGTAAATATGACACTCGAGTCACACAACGTCAGAAAACATTCATTTATTTGAAGAGTGAAAACGACAACACAGAAGAAGAAACTTTCTTCAATAATTTGTAACGGAATCACGTTGATTGTATTAATGTATCTGTAATCACTGAAGACATGTAGGAGAGGAATTTACACACTCAATAACTGCGCTTACCATAATTGAAATAACTGAGCTTATTATCAAACTTATATATCTTCCTGACATTTTTTTTTCTTCATTTTTTTCATACATCTTTTGGGTGTGGGTGGGGTGCGCGACGTGAATGTAGGTGTGGGTGAATCTGTTCATGAAGAGATACTAACAGACACATCCACACCCACCCTTTTGTGAAAGTCTTGTGGGATCTTTACACCTTGGTGTGCCATTCGTGAATCTAGCCTGATCTGAGACAACAATCAACAAGCCAAACGAAAGGCAAACTTGCTGATCACAAGCTCGAACAAAATGACGGATCTGGCCGCGATGTCCGAAGACGTTGTGCTGGCTGCTACTAGAAAATTAGACAACAACAATCAAGAGGACCAAGTAATGCGACAGTAAAGAAAATAAAAACCTTTTGTTCTGATTGTGAAAAATTTTATTGTCTTGATTGTTTCAACGAGAAACATCACGCTATGCAATAAAAAATTTTTAACAATAGCGAGACAGCATAGAAGATACGTTACGTGTAACCTCCTGCCCAAGAAAAAAGGGAAAGAAAGTGTTTTTCTGTTCAGTTTCTTGTTAAAATATGGTGGGTCTCACCTGTGGAACTCATCGTCTAGAATATGCTAACCTAGTTAGCTCATTTTTCTCACTGTCATTGTTGTTTTAAAAGTATGCTACTAGTAAATGATGATGCATAGATAAGGAAAAATTAAAGATATAACAGGTGTGAGAAACGCAGACATTTGTCATTGCTGTACGGATAACTTTAAAAAAACGAAGCTATTAGAATGATATTGCATTACTATCTGTGCTTATTTGCGTAAGTATTAAAGACAAATATGAACTTTAGAAATAGATCCAATATGAAACTCGAACATTCGATCTCTCTTATCATGCATGTAACTATGAATAAAAGTTTTCGTCCAAAAATACTCTATTATTTAAATATGAAAATTGTCGGATCTACTAGACGTATACAATGAATATTCTACTGTACTTTTTTTCAGGATAATTGCAACAAATAATGGCAAGTGCATGATAAATTTTTAAAAATACAACTTAATTTCTCTGTTTCAGGTCAATATATGTATAAACAATCCAGCGACTGTAAGTGGACATAAATTTGCTACACGTCTGTATTGCTAAATATTCTAAACTTTCATCATGACTTCAATCAACATCATAGGTCGTGCCATATCACCTGTTTCTCAGACAATGACATCATTTCAAATAGACTCTGTAAAGTCCAATGGGCATGCTGCCTTGGAAATACATTTCTAGCATCCGACTTTAGTTTCTAATGTCTATATATATATATATATTCATCGCCAAACTTTTATTAGATTCGCCTCTCTCTAAGAAAATTTTAAAAAGTAATGATAGCAAAAGATTAACAGGATTACTGCAAATAAAAATTTGAAAGATTTATTGAACTATCCATGACGCCATTTTATAGTTGGCATCAGTTCATATATTAAAACCTGGCTCATATCACAGAAGGAGACATAAATTCAAATATTTTCGTTGAAATCCTAGGTCCAGGTAATCTTAAATGGAGTACAACAGGAATAACAATCATTGGGAATGGTTATGGTTCAGGTCCAGATCAATTACAATTTCCTCAAGGTTTGTTCATCGAACCCAAAACACAAATTTTATATGTTGCTGATGTTTCCAATAATCGTGTGCAACGCTATCAAAATGGTGAAATAAAAACAGCTGCAGGTCAAGCTAATGCTTCCAGTGGATCAACATCAGACAAACTAAACGGTCCACGAGATGTTTTTGCAGATGAAAATGAGAATGTTTTCGTTGTTGACGCAGGCAACCAACGAATTCAATTTTGGGAGAAAAATGCTAAACATGGAAAAACTGTTGCTGGGAATGGAAGTGCCGGTTCAGCATTAAATGAATTTAATTATCCAATTAGAGTTTTGCTTGATTCGAAGAAAAATATAATCGTTGCCGATTTTTAAAATGAACGTATAACAAGATGGCCATCTACATATGATCCAAAAACATCTATCGGTACAATTATAGCAGTAAGTTATAGATTTTATCATCGTTGAACGAAATTCTATCCTATAGTTTTTCTCCAAAACGAGACCCCATGTCCTTGAAATTGCTAAAAAATTGGCGATTAATCGTAATATAGTGAAACGATTATCACGCGTTGAAACGCGATTAATGGCCGTTTTTTTTGTGATATTTTTAACGGTTATTACGATAAATCGCGATTTATTCACCGTTTATTTTAAACGTTAACTGTGGTGTAATCGCAGGTCTAACCTAATAAAATTGCGATTTATCAGCGATTTTACTTTATCTTGATTGATTGGATCTTTTTTTTTTCAGTTCTTTTTTATTGCAAAGAATGTCAATCGTTTATATCATGTAACAAAGTAACAAGGATAAAAAGCGACATAAAAATTATAATATAATGTCTACAGGTTTTTAACAAATTACACTCATCATGTAGAACAAAGTAGATCAAAAATAAAACATTACAAGTAATGTAATAAACACATGTCAAAGACAGATGACAAAGAGATCACAGCTACGACCAATAAGTAAACTTCGCGAAGTATATATATGACATACTAATTGAGCCAAATGTAATCTAATTTGGTTAGGAATACTATAATAGCAAGTCTATGTGTATATAAACATACACGATAAAAAACACCATAATTACCAAAAACTATTACAAAAAAATGCACGCGTCAGAAAAAAAAGAATATCATGAGATTAAGAGTTTTTCATTGGTATAATCCTTAGAACGATTCATTTGTTGCTTGTATGTTGAGACTTTGTCGTGTAGATGATGTCGTTTATACTGATTAATTCTCAATCGTCATTGTTATTTGCAAGACAAAATCGTTTAAACATATTTTATAATATATCTAGAAAAATTGCGTCGACTAATGTACTGTACTCCAAACTTAGACATCTAAAATATATAATAAAAAAACAAAATAGAGCAATTAGAGATAAAGTGATAATAGTGTCGATGGTACTCAACTATGCAATACTGACTAACATATAACTGAATAATATTTAAATAACTGTCCTTATTACATTCTCCATCGTTAAAGAGAGCTAAGGAATATTTATAAGATTAAAATAGACGCTAATACAAATGAATACAAAGAAATTAGTGAAACGTTAATCATTATGACGATTGTCCAATCAAGTGAGTACTATGCTAGTGACATTAATAGTAGAAATAAATTTCCTTTCATCATGTGAGAGTTACACTTCCAAGATAAGAGTCTTGTATATTTAATATACATTTTCATGTGTATATGTGTTAAAATATTAATTATTTCAGGAAGTATTTGCTCGTATCAAAAACAAAATAAAGATTAATCACGATTAATCATTTGTATTTTTCAACGATTTTGATTAATCGATTCTTTCATCAATATCACGATATAATCTGATTCTATCGCTAATTTTTCTTATTATACGTTTAACCACGATTTTACGTTCATTTTTTTGAAAACCGCCAAAATCACGACGATTTTCGCGACATGGAATAGTATTCATTTTCAAAGAAGAAACAATATAACGTGAAAAAGATGTAAAAGTTGTCAACAAAACAAACACATCTGATATTTGCCTAGTCTGAACTATGATGAATGAAAAATGTCTTACACTTAGTTTATAAATGAAAAAGAATAGCTGAAACGATTAAGTAGGGAAACCAATACGGCTATTCATTGTACATACTTTTATACTTTAAATAGTAAATCATTTGTTGTTGTTCTAGGGTGGTAATGGTGCAGGTCTCAATCCATATCAATTAAATAATCCAACTGGTTTATATTTGGATGAATCAAATAATATCTTATATATATCAAACGAAGAATCCCATTCAGTAACACAATGATTTCTTGAGGCTTATGGAAACAAAAATATATATACTGGTATTCCTGGCAAACCTGACAATAGTGCAGCTCAATTAAACAGTCCTCAAGGTCTAACTCTTGACAAGTATGGTAATTTATATATTACTGATTGTGCTAATCATCGAATACAAATGTTTTGTCCCTATGCTGTGTATGGTATAACAATTGCAGGTACTGGACAACTCGGTAATGGTAGTAATGAATTATATTATCCACGCGATGTGGCATTTGATTCAGAAATGAATTTATATGTCACAGATACATATAACTACCGTATACAAAAGTTTGAAAGAATACAATAAAAACCAATTATTAATCGATATATATTTTGAAAGAATTTTAATTCTTTCTATATAATGTAATCGTTTTAAAAATAAACAGAACATCGAAATGAAATCTCTATATATATAATGTTCAGTATGTGTATGCCTGTCTTTCTGTGCCGGGTTAGACGTTAACGGTCAAAGGTCAGAGGTCGATTAAGGCTATAAGCACTGCAAGGGGTGAGAGTTGGGAACCATTTAAATCAGTGACAAAAATGATTATTTCTAGCAGAAAAATGATCTTCAGGTCAAAAATGATGTTGGTGGATGGGGTGTGGGTGTGGGTGAGATTGTAGATCTTCTTTTAAACTACACCCCCACCCAACACTCACACCGACCCACACCCATACCCACAACCACGCCCACACCCACACCCACCCAACTACAACATCATGCTGATACTGATGATGGGACGGTTGAACCCGAAAGCTCTATTAATATACGATCCAACTATTATATAATTAATGGAAATTAACTTCGAACATTGTCATTTTATTTAATTTTATTTAATATACATAAGTCCTATTATATTATCATTATATTTCATATCAATAGTGCTGAATTGACTTTAATATATTGCTATTGATTGAAACTCGTCAACACATTCACAGAAAAAACTCTTAATGAGATGCTAACACATCGAAAGAAAGAAAAAAATGAAGAAAATGCCATATTACTCTTTTTCTGTAGCTGTTTGTTTACATATTCTATCTTCACATTGACACTCACTGTACGGACAAGAATGGAAGAGGAAAAAAAATCATCAATGGCAACAATAATAAAACTGCGTCAATTTATGTTTTCGCTTCGTTGCCTCGTTCGTGTCTTCTTAATTGCGGACAAAAATCAAAACAATTAGAAGACCAACAGTGTGGGCGAGGGCTGAAATTTTGTCCGCAATCAAGCTGTAGCCGCCTCGTTCGGATGTGGGTGTGAGTGTGGGTGTGGGCATTCCTTTAACTTACTCCCACACCCTCCAAAAATCTTTTAGCATCAGGAGAAAGCTCATCAAAAACTGCATCTTTCTATATATAACTCAACAAGATAATATCTGGGGAGGTTATTTAGTTTTCGAGCGTAAAGAAAATCACTACCACGCGAAATAGGTTCACATAGGTGGAAAATAACAACTATTATTTAATTTTAATTTTTTAATTGTTAGATTGTGTAAAATTGTTTGTGTATATATTGTATATATTGTACATTCACTCTTGTTACTGTTGGTATATAATTTAGTTCTTTTATAATTATAAATATATATTTAGCAGTATTTTAATCTCAAGGTGTCAGTTTTTTTTGCACTCCGTAGTACTGATCAAGCAGGAACGAAAAAAATCATTAGAGTGCCTATTCTCTTTTCTCTTTCTGTCGAGGGTGAGAGAATAACTATATCACGTAAACACTATATGTGTGATATTATCTCTTGTCGTTGCTCTGATTTTGCCTTAGAAGAGAAAACATTAGTTATTTTTGGGCCTATAATTAATTTATACAAGATATAAAAAGGGGGTTCCCTGTATTGCGTAGTAGCTACTTACTCATCATTTTTTCGTTCCACCTTTACTATACTCATCAGGTAGTAACGAAACACATCACTAGAGAGCCTCTCAATATTTTCTCTTTTTGCCGCGGGAGAGAGAATAGTTGTATCATATAAACACTATTTGTGTGATATTGCCTCTCGTTCTTGCTTTGATTTTTATTTTAGAAGAGAAAATGATAATTATTTTTGAGCCTATAATTAATTTATATAATATATACAGAGAAGGGTCTCCCTGTGTTGCGTAGCAGCTACTTGTTCATGATTTTTTTTGTCGTTGCCATTTACCATACTCATCAGGTAGGAACGAAATACATCATTACTCACGAGGGATACGTTCGAAGTGATTCAAAGCTTTTGATCTGATATTTTGCCCATAAGTAGGACTAGGTAAGACTAATGCCCGTTCAGAAAAAAAACGGCGGATGGGTATTTTTTTAATAACTT
>CAJNOP010000508.1:84322-109404 GCA_905250075.1 Rotaria sp. Silwood1
TTTTCCTAAAAATATTTCGTACAAAAGTTTGGAAAATATTTTGAGGATACATTGTTTATTATTTTCAGCTGAAGCATAAAATGTTTGGTAAGCAATATTGTTTCGAGAATGAACACATAGCTAGTTGAAAAATCGCTAGTCAAGCAGTTCATTCAACAGATAGATAGAAAGATAGACAATTCGTCAGATAATTAAACAGAAAATTAATTAAGTAGACAGAGAGATAGTTAAATAAATAGATAAATATAGAGATAGATAATTACGTAACTGATTACAAAGACAAATCAGTAAACAAATCGATAAATAGATAAGTAGGTGGAAAGTTGAATTAGGAATTTGGTGAGTAGATGTGTGCATAAAAAGATATATTCAAGAATGGAAATGAAATTGGAAGTCTCCGTCGCGAAAGTTTGGGTCTCGAAATGAACTAATACAGATGTGCTCTGGATTCCAAATTTTTTTATTGTAGAAAAAAGTAAATCTATATGTATCCTTTTTTCGTGTAAAACTTTCAAACGATTCAGAATTCGTTGCGATTTTTCGAACTATTTTAGGTTTGGTGTAGTTCTTCTATTTTTTTTCAGAGTGCACGCTCTTTTTACTGTATAGTTTGACCATCCTATGAAATATAAGTGAGCATAGTGCTAAATGATACATCATGTTTTGATATAATTTACGACAATTATAAAGAGCTGCGCAATAAAAACCATAAAATACATCTAAATATAAGTACTTTTTATTTCTTTTTGTCAGTATCAAAGTATTATATCTCCAATATGAATGTTTTAAATGTAGAATAAATAGAAAAAGAAAAATTCGTAGATTAAACTATTATTCTTGTTCGTCTTTTATAGTTAATATACAAAGCACATTAAAAATATATTCATATGTATTTTAAATTCGATTTTTCCTTCTCATCATAATGTTATCACTATCCTCATCAAATAATGACAACAATGATTCAAATATCGTTGATTTATTATATCATTTATGTAAAGAAAATGAAATAGAAAAAGTTCAAAATATTCTACCATATATTGATAATATAGATATTATAAATAAAATTCAAAATTCAACTGGTTCAACATGTTTGCATGTGGCATGTTATTATGGACATCAACATATGGTACAACTTTTATTAGAATATGGAGCTCTGCATTCCATTAGAAATTTACGACACAATTTAACACCTTATGAAGAAGCATGTACAGATGATATCAAACAGTTGTTTGTAGAACATCGCAAATTATTTTCAAATAATGATTTTGATTATGATTATATTGAATGGTCAGTAGTAGGAGATGATCTCCTTGGAAAACGACGTGAATTTCGTCAAGCTATTGATTTATATAAAACCTATGATAATCATCATTTAATATCAAAATTATTAGCTGAAGTTATTCATTATTATTTAAATGAATATCTGATAAATGAAAGTAATGATACTGGCAATCCAGAAGATCAAATTACTCGTCAACACATTGAAACTATAGAAGCATATTTTAAAGAAGCTATAGAAAAACAAGATTATTTAACATATTTTATAAAAGCTTATACATTAACAAATTGTTTTTATAAAGTATTAAATAAACATTTGGCTCTGTATATATTACAATATTTTGATACAACAAAAGATTTTTCATTAAATTATCGTCTTGTGAATTGTCTGGTTCACATTGTTACACTCTTAATCTATCATCCCAATTTACCTCAATATCAATATCGAGGTTTATGTTATCGTGGTATGAGAATAACACAAAATGATTTAGATCAATATCTCTCAAATCAACATATATTAAATCGTTCATTTTTATCAACATCAATTGATCGTGAAGTAGCTGAAATGTTTGCTGGTGAAGGTCAACAATCGAAAATGAGATATACTCCTAAAGATCATTGTGTATTACAATATTCATGTTTATGTCAATATTTAATAAAACAAAATTCAACAGCTATTAATATACAAAGTTTATCAACAAGACCGGATGAAAAAGAAGTTTTAATTCTTCCGTTTACCGTTTTTAAAGTAATAGCAATTAAACGAAATTATCTTAATGATCCAACAGCATCAATTTCAATTGAAATTGAATTAGAAGAATGTGAAGATCAAAATGATAATAAAAATGAATCAGAAAGTAAGACGTTTTTTCTTTACGTATTTCGAAAAAAAATTAACTCTTTCAATTCCGTCAAATTTTCAGATAGTAAAACAATAAGAATAGCATCATTATCATCAACTAATGATGACATAAAAGATGTTGAAGAATATCAAAAATTCAAACAACGAAAACGTCGTCTTTATGGCATTATTGGATTTTTGGTGTTCGCTATTCTTTTGAGTTTAACTCTGGTATTAATTTTTATTTTCGTTATTCGAAAAGATTCCACGAAAAACACTGCATCCATGGCAACGCCTACCACAGAAATGGTTAATGATGATGATGATCCATTACCACAAGGTAAAAGTGAGATAATAGAAAAGCTTGCCAGCAAAGGTTCTAACAAACTAAAATATGAAATCTCCTTCCAACTGCGCCGAAATATATGTATTGTGGCTTTTAAACATATTAATTAAAATTCACTCTTTCCTTATTGACAATTAAAGCCACTGACTTTGATTTCAGGTTGTCCAGTCAAATCACTAACACTATATTTCATAGACCTCAAGGAAGCATGTAAAGATGATTTCTCAGTTAACAGATTAATAAAACTTGATAGATTTAGAGTAAACTATTCTTTGCAAAAAAAATACTAAAAAATCTATTCTCAGTTGAACAAGTACAAAACAGATATGTTTGATGTTTACTTCTTGTAGGTTGTCCCAATATATTAAAACGCTCTAGCTGGAATGCGCGTCCGTATACCAATCGTGAAAATTTAACAACATTACCGGTTACAAATATTGTTGTACACCAATTAGAAGGTTTGAATTTGATTATGAATGATCAAGATTGTATTGCTCAAATAAAAGGACTTCAAGATTATGACATGAATATAGAAAATTGGGCTGATATTGGTTATAATTTTCTTCTGTGTGATGATAGTGGCGACCAACAACAAATTTATACAGGCAGAGGATGGAAATTTACTGGTGCACATTGTATAAGTTATAATAAACGATCATTGGGTAAAAATAAATTCCTCTTTTAACTTTCTAGAGCAACAGATCTTAGATTTTTGTCAATTTGATCTTGTCATACACTCAAAAACACTTTCGTAGAATAAAAAACCCATAATGAGTTTATGAAAGTGCAACAATCTACAAACCCTTTAGGCACGTATCAATATTGTCAATGTAGCCTTGAATGTTCATCAGAATAGCCAATGTATACTTGAAGAGTACATTAATAACTTTGATGTGCGCCTGAAGCGTTTATAGATTGTTGCACTTTTAGAAACCTATTATAGGTTTTTTTTATTCTACGAAGATTTTTTTGAGTGTAGTAATTAACACCTTGTATGAATTTTGATGTGTATGGTTATAAGAGCCAGTCCATAAAAAAATCATAAAAGCTTGGAGATTCAATATTTTTGAAAACGCCTTGCATCAAAATTTATACAACTGTGGCTTCCACTACATGTCTTAAAGTGAGCAAGATTTGAAAGTTTTCATAGGGCACGCTTCTTGAGCATCGGTCATGGTTTCCGTGGACTGACTCGCAAGGGTTTTTGTTGCTGAAGTTTTCTATTGCTTCCCAAGTTAGTGTTTCGAGATTTCAAATCATGTTCTTTTGTTATTTGAAAGGTATTTGCATTATTGGCAATTATACCAGTATAAGATCTTTAAAAACATTTGAATCATTAATTCAATGTGGTATTATGAAGAATGATATTATGAAAAATTTTACACTGGTTGGACATTTTAATTCAACAAAAATTTACGAATATTATCTGGAATATTTTAGAAATGATACCGATCTTCAATATAGCAATCAAGCCAGTAAAAAACAGTTTATGTGTCCACAGTAGATGCCTAATTCGAGTTTGAATATAAATAAAAAATTTGAAAAAAAGGATTCCATGTTGAAATAGCAAAAAAAGTAAAAGAGAATGTGGGTGAGTGTGTATGTGGAGTGTAGGTATGGGTGGGGTGTGTGGGGATGGGGATGGGTGTGGGCTGTGGGGGGTGGATGTGGATGTGTGGAATGGGTGTGGGTGTAGTGCGTTTCTTTACTCTGACTCGCACTCACAACCACGCTCACACCTACACCCACATCACATCTACGTCTACACCCTTGACAGACAAGTTGGTCATTTCGAGATTTAGTCTGTGATAAGAGTGAAAATAATTCTATTTCAAAGCTCTGCTTGAGAGCATACATGAAATCGATAAGTTAATTTATTTTTTGAATAACTAAGATACATACCAAATATAGTCTAATGGGGATGACAAGACCTTTGTATTTGAATGGAATGATGATTTGCGTGCATGAAACATATCAATTCAATGAAAGTTTTCAAGGAATTTCTCCACGTGATCTTCTTTCTCTTTGTCAACAAGAAGAACTTTCAAGTGTTCTTGAAGTTAGTACTTACTATATGGATCGAAAATTGATGAAATCTTATTAGTAAATAAAGAGGAGTTATACTTCATTTCTGTATCAAATAAGGGACAAGAAGCTGTTTCCTGACATAACTTCTACAATAAAATTCCAGTCATCGTCACAAGCTGTATGTGACGAAAAATTGATAGAAGGGGTATTCGTGCTGATGGAGCTACACTTTATTCTATTCCTTCATATCATATAATCATCAAATGTGACAATTTTCAGATAGAAGAAGTACTAGAACTGATGGAATTATGCTTTATTGAGCTTCTTCATGTCATCAATCGTATCGTTTACACACAAAACACACCCTTATATACGCAACCAAGCGAGAGAAGGATAGAAAGAGAAGAGAAGAGGAAGAAAGAAGGAGAGGAATATTCGAATAACAGGAAGAGTAATTACGAAAGAGAATGGATATATCGATGTTGTCACAATGATCTTGACCGAACAGAAGAAAGGAAGACGATAACCGACTGCAGAAGAGAGTAATTGAGAATGGCGCAAGTTTGTCCTCTAGAGGGTGTGGGTGGGTGTGGATGTTGATCATCCTATTAGTCACATCCTCACCCACACTCACACCCATAACGATAAAGGCATGAACAAATCTCCCTTATGTTTTATTAAAACCTATTTTATATATTTTTTGTTTTGAATATACTAATGATTAAGCTGGGAATTGTTGGGACAAAATATTTATCCATTTTTTGAACAGGGTGAGGGTGTGGGTGGGTATGGGGTGTAGGTGTCAGTGTAGATGTAGTTCTTCACATCACTTCACTCACATTCACCCACAGCCACGCTCACACCCACACCCATACCCACACCCATACCCGCACCCACACCTACCCACACCACACACACACCCGAACCCACACCCACACCCACACCTACCGACACCCTCCAGACTCATTGACACATGATATCGGATGGGTGCATGTGAATCATGTGGGTCTTCCTGCGCATGTATGAGCTTTACGCTCGCCACGGCTTCACCAGGTTGGTTTCTGATCGCGCGCGCGTGCGAACAGAATAGCTACTAATTCTTTTTTTCATTCAATCACGATTTATTTGTAATAGAAGGAGAACAAAAACATAAAATTAATCTTCTTATTGAGTTTATTCGATACTAAATTTTTGTATTCGATGATTGTACTGATCGACGACATAGAGATTGCCGTATCGATCGAATGATAAACCTATGGGACGATTGAGTTGATTCGACTGTGATCCTGAACCGTTGCCACCAGCAATGACACTTCCCTGTGTGGCTCCTTTGGCCCAACGCATGACTCGATCATTCCAATAATCAGCCACATAGACAGTACCCAATTGATCGACAACGACTCCATAAGGATATGACAATTGGGTAAGACTATTTCCATATCCTTGACCACCGGCTACAACAATGCCTTGTTTTGCACCTTCCTCCCATTTCATTACCCGATGATTTCCACAATCAGACACATACACTGAATGGTCTCGGTCGACAAATACGTAGAGGATATTGGACAGTTTATCGAGACAATTTCCTTTTCCATTGCCACCTGCAACCACTATTTCTTGAGTGTCACCAGTTTTATATCGTCTCACTTCATGTTTTCCTTCGTCAACGACATAGAGAGATCCATTTTCGTCCATTGTCAAACCGACGTAAGCGATATTCGAAAAGATAATTTCTCCACTAGTACCATTTCGACGAGGCCATCGAACTACTCTATTATTTCCCCGATCACTAATGATGAGACTATCGCTGTCTTTGTCGATAATCACATCTCGTGGGCTGTTTAACTGATGAGCTCCATTTCCCTCTCCATTTCCACCAGCAACCACTTTTCCATTCGTTGCACCATATTTCCATTCCAGAATACGGGAATTTGAAGTATCAGCGACATAAATTGTTTGATCATCCCCGACGTACAAACCCCATGGGAGAGAGAGTTGATTAATTCCACTACCTGATCCATTTCCTCCAGCCACAGTGACACCATTTTGTGCCCATTTTGCATTGGGTTGAATATCAGTGGAACTTGCACGTAGTGGTACTGAAATGAAACAAAAGCATGGAATAGAAATAAACATCGATTTCATTGAAAAGAGTCCTTGTCATTTATTTTGAACAGTATTGAACTGCTTTCAATGACAAAAGTTTATACTTTTGACTTGATTAGAATCTGATTTTCCCAATGATGAAAACAAACGTTGTGAATTTTCAAAATGATTTGTTCTATTCAAAGTAATTTATGTGGATGTTTCTAATTAACACTTTGAAGGTGAAACTGGGTAAATTTACGGTTTCAAAATTTGTCTAGAGAAAAAAGTGGCGTTCTATACAATATACAACGATATGTAGTTCATTATCCTTAAGTGAGATACTGGAACATCTAACGTAAGGTACTTTTGTTGGTTTACTTGGAACCAACTATTTTATACATATCTAGAATATTCCGGTTGAGATAAGCTGCATACACTTTTTCACTATCGCATATAAAGATTACATTCAGCTTCTGCGATAGAGAAGATGGCGTTCAATATCAGTTTGTTTCATTGATACTGTAGATGAGGGTGTGGGTGTGGGGTGTGCGTGTAGGTGTGAGTGTGTGGTGAGTGTGTGTGTGCGAGTGGGGATGCAGGTGTGGGTGTGGAGTGAGTGTGTGGGTAAGCAAAATGTCCAGTCAAACACCCACACCCTCCGATGGCTCACTTTCGACCTGGGCATGGTGGATTTACCTGGACCAGTACTTGTAGTAAAAATATTAATTGATAATGGTTCTTCGACCATTTTCTGAATTTTATGATCATCTTTAATTCGAGCGATAAGTTCGTCAAGTTTAACAACAACAGCTTTTACCTATCAACAAAAAAAAATCATATAATGAAATCTAAATCATTCATTCTAATTTTACTTTTGCAAATTTGGCAGCCCACTTTTTGTTACTTTCTTTATCCATGCAGTACACATAGATCGATATAACTTGTCGAAGTTTGTGAATAGAAGGAACTATTTCTCGTCCCAAGGATCCACTGACAATCATGACTACCCGTTCATTTTGTGATCGTTCTTCAATATATTTTTGACATTGTTTTAAATCTTGAAACTTCTTCAGACAATTAATGATAGAACGTAGTTTTTGTTCTGTATCTCGAACATCTTCAGCGTTTGCGCCAGCATCGAGCCAGATTAGACAGAAAATTTCAGGATACTGATCGTCGACATTTGTATGAAAGTCATTATCTGGTAAAATAACAGTAGCCATATTAATCAAAAAGACTAAAGAGGATAGAAATTTTGAATTTTATCCTTTTGACTTCGTTATCGAATATTTGAGTGTTTTGCACAATCTAAAATGTATGTTACACTGTCACTTTTATTATTTGATTTATTAGTATTTATGATGCCATGGAAGTGAATAGAAGAACAAGATATTGACACTCATCGAAGAAAATGACCTCCATGTGGTCTTTAGTTTGTGCAGGTAAAATCGTTGAGTCAAGATGTAAAATTTAAGTATGGATCGACGTTATTGGTATCTTGTCATTTAATCATCTAATAAGATTATAAACCAGGCGATACTATCTTTCACTGAGTTTAGCACTATCAGTTGTTAAAATGTAGTGTTTGCTTCAAAGAGCATGATTCATAGTCATGATTTTCCTCTTTAGAAAATTCCTACCGCAAAACTTGATTGAATCTATCATAATCAACCCATACTTTCAAAAACTGCTAGTTCTTATCTGACTGACAATATTTTAATATTTGACAGAGTTATATGAGCTGGCACTAGAAGAAATAATTAGCTCAACTTTGCTACAGAAAGATGTTATCTTCGTTAAATTTTTCCAAATATGGGAAAGCAAAATGTGAATCATAGTCTTTATCCTCTCAATATTATCAGAGATTTTCTATCGAGATTATTTCCAAGGGGGCAACAGTCTTTCTGTTCTAGAAATCTGCTCGAAAGTCGAAAAGATTTCACAAAAAAAAATAATCTTTGTTTTATCTGAAAGGAAAAATTATTCTCGTCACTTGTGATATATACTCTACAGAAGAAATTCTTTCTTTGGATACGAAGTTAGTTCTTTCGATTATGTTGATTTTAGATCCTAGATATTATGCCGCTCATATTTTTGTTCGACGTATGAAATAAACTAGAAGCATTTCTCATAGTATTAACTTTTCTAATAATAATAATACACTGAGAGAAATCGTATTATTTGAAACGAAAAACGAGCAATTACACTATTCACATCTGTAAACGATGGTAAGGAAAGGAACTCCCCCATCCCCCCCCCGCTGGAATTTTAGTCTTTCAAATGGCTTTTTGTTAGGACCCACTTGAGGATACTGAAGCACTAAACCGAATCGTGGACATTTCTAGTTTTGGCCAAAAAATCAATACTTTAGGGTAAGGACCGTACTCATTAATAAATCAATTGTCTAACATGATTTTATTTTAATTTTATACAGGACTATTAGCTCTATATGCAGTGCAATTTTTGTAGTTGCTGATATAACGGTTGATGAAATACAAAATGTCATGTAACATCAGGGTCAATTAATTGATGATAACGGTCCTTACCCTAAAGTATTGATTTTTTGGCCAAAACTAGAAATGTCCACGATTCGGTTTAGTGCTTCAATATTTTCATATGAATCCCAATTAAAAAATATTCCAAAGAAAAAAAAAACTAGCGGGAGGGGGGGAAATAGCCTATGGAAAATGGGAAACTTCCTTTATTATTGTTTTCAAAAAATTGAAATATATTTCGGTCGAAAAGAAAAAAGTTTTATTAACATAAAGAACAAGCAACATAACCCCCGTTTTTCTTCTACTATAATTTGATTTAAACCTGTAGATGTTGCCGTTAATGCTAGATGATTCAAACGAAAACAAAGAGTTCTTTATTTGATTTACACATTATTGAACAAGTTCATCATTTTGCTATGTTGCCAACAATCTCTCTTGAGAAAATTTGTACGCATAGGAGAAAAATCTCTCTGAAAATGAAATTTATTTTTAAGAATTCCAAGAAATGTACCGTAGTGCTTCTACATTATTCCATTATTAACAGATCAACTATGTTTTGTTGCTTCAAAACTTTATTTTGCTCAAATACTCATTCTCCTCAAACAAAATTATCAATGATTTTATAGTCCTTGTAGGTAGGCAGAAAGGGTGTAGGAGGGTGGGTGTAGGGGTGTCATTTATCGTTTACTTTATAATAAATATAAATTATGAGAAATTTATATTTATTATAAATGTAAATTATTTTGTTGCAGAATTTACATTTACAAATAAATGTAAATTATGATAATTTATAATTTACAAATAAATGTAAATTATCATAATTTACATTTATTCGTAAATGTAAATTCTGCAACAAAATAATTTACATTTATAATAAATGTGAATTACTTATCATTTAATTTACGCGTAAATTAAATAAAAGTAAATTTAAATCGACACCCCAAGTAAAAGTACTCAACAATGTTATTCAAACAATTAGAATGCTACCGCCATTGATTTTTGGTTGTGGTATGGGGTGTCGATTTAAATTTACTTTTATTTAATTTACGCATAAATTAAATGATAAGAAATTTATATTTATTATAAATGTAAATTATTTTGGTGCAAAATTTACATTTACGAATAAATGTAAATTATGATAATTAATCGTTAATGTAAAATTTGCACCAAAATAATTTACATTTATAATAAATATAAATTTCTTATCATTTAATTTACGCGTAAATTAAATGAAACGTAAATGTAAATTGACACCCCTAGGTGGGTGTGAGATGGGTGCGGGTGTGCGTGTGGGTGTGGGTGAGTCCATCCGGTTTATCGTTTCGATCGGAAACGATAACGAAAATTCCGCCATTTCTGCTAATCTATTCCAATGTACGTCTTAACTTCATAAAAGCAGATTGCCATATTTCAACTACCAATAATATTTCTTATACCAAATATAATTTCACAAGCATATATAACACTACACAGTCACTACGTTTTATCTCATCATATATATATAGCAAAATATAAATATAGTAGCTTCTCTCATAACGTTAAAATCTACACGTCATAATCATTACTTCCAAATCCATACGTCCTAATCTATACGTCCAGATCTATATGTCCTAATTTATACGTCCAAAACTATACGTCCTAAATTATACGTCCAGATTCATACGTCCCAATCTGTACGTTCAAATCTCTACCTTCAAATCTTTACGTCGTAATCTATGCATTCAAATCTAAACGTCCTAATCCACACGTCCTAATCCACACGTCCTAATCTATACGTCGTAATATATACGTCCTAATCCATACATCCAAATCTATACGTCGCTATCTGTACGTCCTAATCCATAGCTCCAAATCTATACACCCTAATCTATACGTCCTAATCCATACGTTCAAATCCATACGTCCAAATCTATACGTCCAAATCTATACGTCGTTATCTCTACGTCCTAGTCTATACGTCCAAATCTATACATCCTAATCTATACGTCCTAATCTATACGTCGTAATCCATACGTCCAAATCCATACGTCCAAATCTCTACGTCCTAACCGTAAGTTCAAATCTATACGTCGTTATCTGTACGTCCTAAACTATACGTCCTAATTCATACGTTCAAATCTATACATCCTAATCCATACGTCCAAATCCATACGTCCTAATCTATACGTCCAAATCTACACGTCCTAATCCATGCGTCCAAATCTATACCTCGTTACCTGTACGTCCAATAGTGTCAAACTTGAAAGTTGAATTCAGTTATTGAACTAGAGTTCAATTATGCAACTTATGGTTTCAGATGGCCACTATTTCCAGATGCTACAGACATCACCTGGGAGGCTGCTAGCATCACCTAGTATGCTGCAAGCATCACCTTGGATGCTACTACCATCACGTGGGTTGCTAATGGCATCACCCGGGATCCTGCTAGCATTATATGGGCTGCTACTATTACCATATGGGATGCTACTAGCATCATATGGAATGCTATTACCATCAGCCGCGATCCTGATAGCATCATATGGGCTGCTACTGTCATCATATGGGCTGCTACTAGCATCATCTAGGATGCTACTGGCGTCATATGGGATGCTACTATCATCATCTAGGACGCTACTAGCATCATATGGGATGCTACTGGCATCGTCTAGAATGCTGCTAGCATCATCGAGGATGCTACCAGTATCATCTAGAATGCTACTAGTATAACCTTGGATGCTACTAGCACAACCTCGGAAGCTGGCAGCATCACAGAGAATGCTGCTAGCATTCTTGGAGTGCTCGCGATATTGTGTACACAGAGACTTGTATGGGTCGCGGCTCTTCGGGGGGCGCTTCGCGCCGGCAAGTCGCGACGCTGAAATAAAAGGTGTGTTAGGTGAGCAAAAGCGCTTCCCCACTGAATATTCGCAGTTACGTAGACCCATGTTTTTAAAACCTGTCATCGAAGCAATATTTTAGGGTTTTGCTTTTCATACATCTTAAGGCTTGTAACTGATTCTTCGAAGAGAAGATGCAAGAAAGGGAAGGTAGAAAAAGGAGGGTGTGGCTGTGGGTGTGGGTGAGGGTGGGTGGGTGTGGGTGAGGGTGGGTGGATGTAGGTGTGGGTGTGGGTGAGTGTGGGTGTGGATGTAAGGTGGGTGGGGGTGGGGTGGCGATGATGACAATACACACACCCTCACCCATACCGGCACCGATACCCACACTAGGCATTGCAAAGTAGTCCCGGTCCCGGTCCCGGTCCCGGCGGGACCGGGACCGGGACCAAAATTTTGACTTTTACCGGGACCGGGACGGGACCGGGACTAAAATTTTACTTTTGCCGGGACCGGGACCAAAATTTTCAAGCTGGTCCCGGTATTATTTTTTATCAGAAACTCGATTCTGCGTTAAGGTATTTCTTATATTTTTGTGATCAGAAATCTAAAAAAACAGCAATTTTCTTTACAATTCTGATAAAAATTTTCATCGATCCTCGTTTCAGTTTCGAGAATCGGAATTTTTTCACCATAAAACAATTTTTAACTGGCATTGAGTCCAGACCGGGACCGGGACCGGGACTGAAGAAAAATTTTGACCGGGACCGGGACCGAGACTAAAGCATTTTTCACCGGGACCAAAAAAACTGATTTTGCAGATGTCTAACCCACACCTCACACCCCACACGAACACGCACACCGACACGCACACGCACACGCACACCCACACGTACAGATAACGACGTATAGATTTAGAGGTATGGATTAGGACGTATATATTTGGACGTACAGATTAGGACGTACAGATAAGGAGGTATAGATTTGGATGTATGGATTAGGACGTATGGATTAGAATGCATAGATTTGGACGCATAGATTAGGACGTACAGATAACGACGTATAGATTTGGACGTATGGATTAGGACGGATAGATTAGAATGCATAGATTTGGACGTATAGATTAGCACGTATAGATTTGGACGTATAGATTAGGACGTACGGATAACGACGTATAGATTTGGTCGTATGGATTAGGGTGTATAGATTGGAACATGCCGCGAAGGAAATCCGCATAGTAAATCATAATTTTATTTGCAATTTAGCTGTATCCCAGGTCATTCAATCCGACCGGTAGATCCTACCGGAAACTGTCGGATCCGATATCGGATCACACCGGAATTCGTCGGATTCCCAACTAAATCCGATCGGAACCCAACCGTATTTCACAGGATTCCTAACTAACGGATTCCGGACCGGATTACGTCGAAAAGAAACCAATCGGTTACTGTAGCAACTGCTTGTCAGATAATACCGTAACCACCAGGATCCTTTCACAGAGAAACGCCTGATAACGTAAGGTTTCGACAGAATACACTGGGATTTCATCAGAAGTTGGCTGAATCTGTTTCGATTGCACGAGGATTCAATCAATATTTCATACAGATTTCATTCAAGCATTTTTAAAATTTCCAAACATTTACTAGAGATTTCTAAGAATTTTATCCAATTTTCCTCAAGATTTCTAAAGATTTTTCAAGGATTTCATCCGGATTTTTAAAGATTTCCCAAGGATTTCATCAAGATATATACAGATTTCTCAACCATTTCATCGATATTTCTGAAGAATTCGCAAAAATTTCATCAAGATTTCTAAAGATTTTCCCAATGATTTCATCAAGATTTCTAACTATTTCTCAAGAATTTCATTCAGATTTCCGAAGATTTCGCAAGGATTTCATCAAAATTTACAACGATTTTTCAAAGATTTCATCAAGATTTATAAAGATTTTCCAAGGATTGACTCGGAATTTTGTACAGATTTCGCCAGGATGTTATCAAAAATTCCTAAAGCTTGCACCAGGATGTCATCAAGAGGGTGTGGGTGTGGCGTGTGGGTGTGGGAGGTGGGTGTGGGTGGTGTGGGTGTGGGGGTGTGGGTGTGGGTGTGGGTGTGGGTGGGGTGTGGGGTGTGTGTGTGTGTGTATGGGGTGTGGGTTGTGGTGTGTGAGTGTGGGTGTAGGTTTGGGTTTTGGTATGTGTCCATCGTTCATTTACACCCACATCCACACCCACACCCCACAGCCACACCCACCTACACCCACACTCCGCATAAATTCTATCCATAATTGTACTTGAAGTGAACTCATGTAAGCATTTATTTTCTTGAGCAGATTTTTTCGTACGAAAGTGAAACATGGCCCAAACATAATGAATTAATAAAAACAAAAGGTCGAATGACATTTTTCTGAGAAACTTTAAGATGAAGATGATTTTCAAGACTACCCCCCCCCCTAGAGGAGTCGACTTGCCAGACATATTAGAAGCCCCCTCATTTTAAAAACTTTTCGAAAGTTTTTTGGAAACTTTTATTTGTGTTTTCATAGTGAAACTTTAAAAATTACAAGGTTTTAAGGTAAAAATATACTAAATTCTTGCTTGTCAGTATTAAAATCTCGAAATTTCCTTGAAAATCCTGCGAAAATCCCGTAAAAACTCTGAAAGTCTCCTTAAGGCTTTTGAAAAACTTTGGTACCTGAAATCTTTGAAAAATCGTGGGACATAATAGAAGTTCCCTCCGAAAATTTTGAACGCTGGGCAGTTTAGAAGCCCCCGGGGGCTTCTATTATGGGGGGGGGGGGGGGGGGGGGGTGAGGGGAAAACATAACTAATAGAGAAACTCAAATAGCACATATCGCTTCACACACTAATTTATTTGCCATAAGATTTCAAGTCTTATGTTCCGATCATAATCATGAATATAGAAATTAAAAATCATATCTTAATACAGACTTTACTAACTCAAAAACTCTTTACTTAATTTAGTAACAGAAAAATAAACTTGTTATATGAATTCATGCTAAATAGTTTAGGTATGGGTGTTGGTATATATATATGTTGATGTGAGTATGCATGAGGTTAAGTGAGACAGACACATTCACATCCACACCCATATCATATAATTTTTCATATTTCTGATTATTATATTAATTTTCAGTTTTATGCAGTCCAAATTCAAAACTTGGTAAAGAAATACTGGATCATGTTCAACAAGACTGAAACAAAAGTACTTTAAGCAGATGCAAAAGGTAAAGTCTACATGTTAGCAGCTGTTTATTTCATAGAAAAAGTGTTTTTATTCAAAATACAAAGGCAAGCGTTCATTCAACTCTTTTGTCAAGTAACTTGTTTACTGGAAAAACCACATTACAAATAGTACCTGGTAATTCGTATGTAAAACAAATTCATTTGGTTTGCAGAAAAAAAAACAAGTTTACATGCATGGCAAATAAACTCGTCAAAAGTAGACAAAGTAAAAGCATGCAATGGATCTTTTGAATAGCATCTATTAGAGAATAAAAATACATGGAAATCAATGACGAGGTATCGAAACATAAACAAAAGTCTTTTTTCTCCTGCTAAAAGTAGATGTTGAAACACTGCTTTGCGCAAAGATTTTTTTGTCGTCTTGCATCTTTGATTATTCATTGATATTGACAAGATTTGTGACATTGATGCATATTAACAGAATGAATGGTTTTGCCGCCAAGAGCATTTGAAAAGAAAAAAATTTGCTTCATAGGCAGGATGGTTAATGTATGACCTCAAAATCCAACTCTTACACAAAATGAAGGTTATTTCGTTTTCATCGATTTCTTTCAAACAATATGCATCGCAAACATCGAACAATTTCACAGCGTGCTGTAATTGACTATTGATGTCTACGTTTGGAGTGTGACACGCAAAAGAGAAAGAAAAAGCAATGGAACTGAAAAGTTTTACTTTTTTTTTAATTCTTACTCGACATGGATACGAAAGAGTCCGACGAGTGGGACACTGGTAACGTATGCAGCTTTGGTAGCTTTTTATTATGTTTGGGTATGCTTGGTATGGTTTTTGGGATGACTCTCTATTTTATATTTCCGAGAGAAGAATATTATAAACAAAATAATTGTCACGTGTTAACAATTGGTTATAAAAAAGACATATGCAGACCAAGCCGCTCTTCAGGATCTGACTGCTATTGTGTCGTGTGGGAAGTGCAACACATAGTAAAAACAACAATCAATGCCACCATCGAAGGTATAAAATATCGATATCGAGACGACGCTATGAACAATATAGGCGAATATAGGGTAAATACTAGATTGGTTAATGGAAAATAGTGTTATGAATAATGACTCAGTTCTAAAATCATAGAGTAAAATAGATTTAGCTCTGGTAACGCTCGTTTTGATTCATCTCGTAACATAGAAGAGTAATGACAGATATTATTGAGTCATTCTCTATGAAATGAAGAAGGCTTCTGATAAGAAACCAGCTGACTGATTTGAAAGAACAGTGTTCCGATTTTCTTAGGCACAAACAGATACAATATGTTGTATTCAATGAACGCTATTCTGACTTTTAAGAACACAAACAACACTCACTACTTTTGAAAGTTTAATTTTCTCAGCAGAAAAGAGTGGATGAGAATTAGGAATATTCAAACTAAGCCTTATAAATTATTGACACATACACGAACTAAGAGAATGAAAAAGAGAATTTTTTTTAATATTTATGAAATATAAGAACCATCGGTTGTTTGCTTTTTAGATCAATAGCACACGTTCATGTTGGTATGATTTACGTAAGCCAAGTCGTGTTCAATGGAAGCAACCAAATTCTAGAGACTCTCGAATCGTTATGAGTATTGGCAGTCTGTTTATTGTATGTGGTGTCTTCTTGCAATGCCTTGCTTCTTATCGTGTTAAGAAACAGTTGTCAGACACTTATAAGACTGTGTCTTACTAATTTCGAACATTTTAACATTGATTACTTGAGCATATTATGTTAACGTCAATGTTTATACCTATTTCTCAAAAACTACAGTGTTCAAAAGAGAACTATTCATTCGTCTAATCAAAACTTATCTGCCATCCTATGAACTGATTATATAACATTAAAAAAAACACTCATTTATTTCAAACATATCTCTTTTTCGTATTGTTCATGATAATTTCAAGATATTTCACTTATAAATACATTTTAATGAGGGAATGTTCAACTTTCTGAGCTGCCTCACGTGATTTTTACAGAATATCAATAGCTAGCTAGAATCAAGAGATGAATAGTAGGTTCTATCTAGAAGACTAATGTTCATGGAGAGACATCTCAAGGTACTTCTAGCAGTATTAAGATCTAGTTTGATATGGATGCAATGGTGGGAGCCTGTAAGTAAGCGAAAATTTTAATTGAATTTTAGTCTTCAACGTATCTGTTGCTGTTTCAAATCATACATGTTGCATTTTTTCAATCGTTTTATGAGTTCTTTTTGATTTTTCAATAATCCAAAGCAATAAATTCTTTTAAAAAGTATCTTTTAGATGTCATTATTGAACAAAGACTAATTTATTTGACAAAATTTTCTTCAAAAAACGAGTTGTTATTTCAAAAGATTTTGATCGTAGTCTTTTACTTGTTGCACAAAGTATCCAATATTATATTGAAGAAGGTTCTTGTCGTACTCAATTACTTAATCCAGGATTATTTCAATTATCATTTAATAAAACTAATTCAATGATAGTTCATGTCGATTCAAAAGTAATTAATTTTTTTTTAGATATAGATTGACATTTGTGGAACATTTCTTGATGATCATTGTTGTAATGTCATAAGATCTTGTGGTAAACTTCACTTATGTCACAAATTAGGTTATTATACAATACGAAATTGTTGTTATCCACATGATTTTATTTCTGATAAAAATCGAAAAATAGTTGAACAAAGGAATTGTCAAGATATTAATTCTCAATTAATTATTAACTTAATTCGTTTAAAACAAAGTTTAACTTGTTCAAAATCTTTTACAAGTACTCGAAAATGTTTAAATTAGAAACAAAAATTAATAGAAAAAGATGATACAAGTTCTCCATCGTTAAATCTTGCACCGTATACGGAAATAACTGAAATGCTTTTAAATGTAGAAAGAAAATGAAAATGAATTTTTTCATCGAGGAACTATTGAATTCAAACGCGATAATGATGATAAAAAATTTCTTTTTTTTTCTTTACATAGAAACCGATTTGTTTTGTTTTAGATGTTGAGAAATTACTCGTTCTATCGATTCTTACTTGTGATAATATTGATATTAAATCTAAACGTATAAATCAAATAATCAATCGTCCAAGTTTTATATTAAAAATATAAATTAATGATAAACAAGAACGAATAACTTTGAAGTCGAGATAGATTGTATATTGCTTTATTGTTGAAAATAATGTTTTTTATGCAACTCTTGATCGTTCAATAATGAATGAATAAGTTTTGTCTGTTCAATGTAATGACGAAATCGGTAAAGATTTCTTTTCTTCTTTACATATATTGTTTATTCAATAGAATTCGATAAAGTTTGTCGACAATATGAACTACAATTACAAACCGAAGATCTATTATTATTATAAATATGATACTGTTAAAATTCACTATCTTGATACAGATACAATAATAAAATATAATGATATTGAACATATCTTACGATTTATTCGAAAAAATGTTTTTACATTTCAATTAACAGATGAAAACTATGCCGAAATGAAATTTATAAATGTTGATGGTAAGATATCATCTAAATAAAATTTTAAATTTCTAACAGATTAAAAAAGTGAATATTTTTCTTTTATTCCAGCTTTTAAAGATTGAATGTTAACTGTCGAAATGATAAAGACGATATATGATATTACAATTATTTCAGTTGTTGATAATGTCGAAAATAACATTGCTTCAGCACAAAGTATCCCATTTAATATCGATAAACCGCATTCAACTACTATTAAACTCCATATTGGATGGATTATGATTGCTGTTTATCCTATCTTTAAAGTCGAATATAAAGATTAGATCTGTAATTATTAACGATTCTCTTTTTTTCTATAAGTTAACCTCTTCATCTATTTTCAGATGATTAGCTTGGTGATAAAAGAGGTGTAAATGATGATGAAGTAATTTTATACGGATGATTACCATCTTGTCCAATAAATGAATTAATTTTTAAAAATAAAATATAAAAATATTTCATGATGTTAAACGATCTCATGTAAATATTCTTCGAGATAATTCAACTATTATTGCATTTATATGAACTCATATAAATGATTATAGGGTAGCAGCTAAATCACATAATTTTCATGAATTAAAAAGAAAACTTTTTCCGAAAATAAATTACCATCATCAACCAGAACATACTGATTTACCAATTAATTCGCAACTGAATGACAAATGAGTCTCATCTCAGAATATGAATATAATATTTTATTTTCATCTATAGATTATCATCAACTCTTCTGTTAAAGCAAGAGATAATCAAATAGTATGTCTTTAATATATCTAATATATAACATAAACTCATATTTTTATTTTTCATCTCGATCTACTAGTCTTTCATATATATTTCCTGCCACTTCTTCTTGTATTTATGCAGTTACAATGCCAGAACAGAAGAGTATGTTCTCAATAAATACATTCCAAGATCGTTTACAACAATATCTAAATGAAACATTAGTGTATTCATTCACTAAGCTTTCATATTATATGATACAGACGCAAAACTTCTGATTTTCGTGTACAAAAACAAAAAAAAACAATCGTCCAGCAGAAAAAAGTTTTGGAATATATATATAATAATTAACATAAAAATTATCAAACAAATTATGACTAGATAGAATTCAGTAGTCTATACATTTGCCTTTAACTGCAATGCATTCTTGAATTCTGTGTGACTTCCAAAATACTAGTTGGTCACATAATTCTGGTTTTATTGATAACCATGTACATATATCGCAGAACTTTTTTCTCCTGAACGATTTTTGTTCTTTTTGTTTTTATTCATGCAAATCAAAATTTTTGCTTCCGTACAGTATAATATAAAATCATCATATATAAATACAGTTTAATTCGAATGAAATATAAAATTTTGAGAAGCCATTCTTGAGTGTCAGAGTTTTTTTTGTGTAGCCTGTATTCTTTTTTTTTTCGATACATTCACGATATGTTTTTATTACAAAATTATAAAAGGCTATTTCAATCTCAACTAAATTCTAAACTTACTAGTGACATCGTCGTCAGAAATAGAAATCAGATACTAGGCGATTTGACGGATCTATCGGCCATTAGATCTGTCTACACAAAAACAAAAATCGAACGGTTGCATTACCATCACTAAATGCAGCTTTGCTATTCGACCCGAAGCGGCCTCTAAGAGCTGAATGACAGTAATCAATATCATTATCAATAGGGTATCGATAACGTGTGAGTCGATGTTCGTGAATGAGCAGTCGTAGCAAAAGAAGTCTCGCTTTTCCTACACTCAATCACACGTATGTCTTGGATAGAAGATCTACTTGAGCACTAATCAATAAACTAAATGAAGACTATCATACATGTCTCGCTATTATAAAAATTGAAAGTTATATACAAATGGCAGCATTTCACTTCGCACAAAAGAAGCTTGTGTACACAGAGCATCTCCTCGTTTAGAAGTGTCATCATTTGGAAGTCTGCTCAGACTTCCAAGCAGCTTTACATAACGAGAAAAGTCCTCCTTTTGTCGTAACATTTTCAAGATAGATTGTTTGTTGAATAGTAGTTTTGTCAGTATCAATGTTCGTTACATGAAAGAGTGTATATGGTAAGATAAGAACTTCTCTTTCATCTTCAAAATCAGATATTCCAGGTAAATCCTTCGATAAAGTAAACAGTTGAATAGCTGTATCGCATGTTTCTGCAAAGTTGAAAACCATTAAAACTCCAATTTTCTCTTCAGAGACATTTCGAATGAAACTCAATGCAACATTTTTGTTAACGGATGATGAACAAAAACTGTTTGTCACGAGAATACTACTCTGATGTTTGAATGCCCATTTATATGCTCGGAGATCTTTTTTAGTCAGTGTTAAACCACGATAGGAGCAACCTTGATAACCACGATTTTTTAATGTATCGAGTTTAAAAAGAATTGGAAACAATAGACAATCGGCACTTGTACCTCTGCCCAAGTATTGATAAAACGGTGTTTCAAGTGAATAAAGACGTAGAAGATGTTGAACATTCTTGGATTTATCATATTTAGCGAGAAGTTCACAAGCTTTCTTATACTCCGGATGTGATGAAGTAACACAGGTATCGATAAGACGTTGTATCTTTTGCATAGCTACTTTTTCGTTGAGGATGATAGCGAGATTAGAATCATATCCAGTACGCTTCAAGAAAGCCATCAATATTGGTCGCCAAATAGATGAATTTAATACAGTTTTCATCGAATTAAAACCCGCTCGTACAAAAACAATGTCTTTTTCTTCACTTCCTTTTTCAATCCAATCATTGGGTGGCGTATCCTCGTCTTCTGTTAACTCTTCGATTTCTAAAGTAAATAGACGTTGAACATCTTCTACTCTATTCGTAGAGAATCGCTGTGATTTGGATGGGCGATGAAACAGTTCACGGATCTTATTATTGTGAGTCTCTTCATATGCTGTCAGACCATATCGATTTCTTCGATGTCGAAAAATTCCATGTTCAAGAAGAAACTGAACAACATGAAAATGACCAAAATAGGAAGCTGCATGTAAAGCTGTACTTCCATTGGGTTCAAGTTGATTTATATCAATAAAATCAGTTGAAAAAAAAATCTTTCGAACACAATCAAGGTCACCATTTCGACATGCCCAATAAAAATCACTGGCTTCGCCATGTTGAAGTTTACGAAGAATTGATACTTCTTTTTTTTCTTCTTTACTTCGCGTGTTTCCCATTTCTACAACACCGAATAAAATTATTCCGATTAAGCAGAAATTCATTCGTGTTTTTTATGTAAAGAACAGCTGACTTGAAATTCGATCTTATCAGTTGATACTCTATGAAGAACAGTCACTAATAATATCTCTCATTTTTCTAGAATTTATAGATTTGATCTTGCCTTAAAAAGTTATGGTTTAGCGAGATCGATAGCTCTTTTCATTTTAATTAGTACTACAATTCTTAGAACACAATTTACCCTTTTCAATGCAAACTTCCTCTAAGAAAACGACAAGGCAATGATGTATTAATAAACAAAATTCACAATGAAATTTATTCAATGATATATGATTGTTTTATTTATAAACCACGAAAAGATCTCAGTAAACTGAGAAAAATAATCACATACTCTAAGAATGGCAACGAGATATCACGTTATGTAGATGCTGTTTTTCAACTATCTTTTGGGGACATTCTTAACTAGGGTCGTTAGATGAAATACCTAAAAATCAGAAATTCTTGTTTTCAAAATTAGAAACAAATCGAAATGTTTCCTCCGAAAGCAAAAACTGATTATCAAGGGCAATTTTTTGCAAACAAATGACTACTAAGTAGACGTGCTCGTAGAAAACGCTTTACTTTTATCAATTATAGACTCATGCTTGATTTCTCATGATATTTCGTAGTAAAGAAATGTAATACCAACAAAATATGGTTTACAATTGGAAATCATGTACTGTAGCTTAGGGACATCGATCATATTCGATCAAATGTATGCTCTCCTTACCAAACCAGCTAATTTGTTATTTGGATCGTTCAATGTCTACACGGATCGAAATATTCGAATTTCGCGATATTTACAATCTATCATGTGCCCACATTAGAAATTTACATTAGTGTTTATTTTTATTTCTTCGTCATGGTTGAATAGAGTATGATGAGTTAGATTAAAAAAGATCAATATCACATATATTCAAACCGAATTTTTACGACAAGCAGAATTTTGTGTCTATTACTCTTTTTTTATTATCCCGTTTATGTAATACTTAGAGATGCTTACATGTTAAGATAAAGAGAGTTTATGAGATTTAAATGCTATAGAAGAACATCCATGCACTACGTTCTGCAGTTGAAATATGAGCAGTATGCGAATTTTTGACTCTACTCATGTGGGTATAAGAGCGATGCAAAGACTAAGAAAAGGCAAAGAATAAAAATGCATATGAAAAAGAAAGGTAAAAAAGGAAAAGAAAAAATAAACGAAAAAACGATGAAAAAAGAAGAAAAATTAAAGGCAGGGTGTCGTTCATACGAGCGATGATAGTAGAACTCAACTAGCTTTTCCTTTAGGTAACCTTAATTTTGTTTCATTCAATGATATCCATGTCAAGAGCAGCGACTCATGCTTTTCCAACAACTGTTTTACACGACTACTACAAAAAAGCTGCGCAGAGTGATCATTTTTTCTTTCATGAAAATCATTCCAAAGAAAAACATCATAGTGAGAAGAGAAACGACCAAGATCTGTTGTGTGTATAGAGTCTGAGTGTGAATATAGTGTGTGTACGTGTGAATCATTACTAATGATAGAAGACTTCGCATCCATACCAACACCAACACTCGTAGTTCTCTTAAAGTTTTTCTCTTCAATATGAGAAGCGAACGCACATTCTTTTCGCATATTCGTGAAAGAAAAAGAATGATGTAAACAGGAACTTTACTACGAGACATAAATCATATTTTCAGGAAAAACTTTTCTTCAATGTAGTACGAAAAAAATTAATTTGTGTTAGTAAAAACGCTTATATTCCCCAGGATGAGCCTGCTCTATATGTCTAGCTACGTTGTTGTTTCTAGTCTTTTGCTCGTAGTTTTAAACGAATCTGAATGTAGTTGTCACATGAATTAAAAGAAAATCAATACCTCTATATACTCTTCATGTTGATATTTTTTATCATAGCCTAAACGCTGTCAGTCTCAGGTTTTTATTATTCTTGCATGTTCAGAAGTATTTTAGGTTGACTTTGAGATATTATTATAAGGCATGGAGCTTTTCACTTTTATTCATATCTACGTGAAGATTTGATTTCTATGTTAGTAGCACTTTTTTAAATATCTCTTGATGTCAAAATCTTAGTTACATTACGCTGATAGTACAATGCTTGTCTATAAATTAGCTAAACATGATCTATAGGCTTGCTCGAAAAGCAAACAAACTAATTTTGTAATATGAAGAAATCATCAACGACTTAAAGTTAATTAAACTAATAAATAACTCTGAGATAGACACAACAAAGTGAATTAACGTGACTGCTAACTAACAACCATTTATCAATTGATCGCTCAAGAGAAAAGTCAATCATTGAGATCTACTTCATGTCTGTCTGAGTCGTCAGTTACTGAGCACAACGAAATGAAGAAAACTCAAAATATGGAGAAAATTTATTGCTGCGCATCTGCTGAAGAGATTTGGTGTTGTATATGTCACAATATTTATTTTCTCGCATGATTGGAATATTTTATCTTTGCAGCAAGGTATTTCTATGTGTTTCTTACCGCTCGTTATTTTGCATATTCTTCTTTCTTTCTTTTTTTAATTTTTCTTACGATATACCGTGTTGCGAACGAATTTATACAACATGCTCACATCAAGTTGCATACATACAAGCATGTGCGCAACACGATATACTTGAGTGATTTTCACACAGTGAGTCTTGTAAACGAAATGAAAAGAAAGTATATTTATATCTGAAAATATAATGAAGAGCAAAAGTAAAGCAAATTAAAACAGTTCTTTGATTTTGAAATGCGTAATATGTTATGTTACGAACATATAAATAAAAAGGTGCGAAAAAATATTCGACACTTATTCTGATGTGCAGTTGGTATTAAGTTATAATAATCTTTTGCATTTCTCTTCATACACTTTTAACTTTTTGTTCTTGAAATAAATCTATAGTTTAATAATATTAAGACAACAAAACGATTGAATGCTTGATAACCTTAGTATTTAATTTAGTGTACACGATATATATACACTTGCATCAATCATAGACACATTATCGATCACACTCTTGCTGTTCATCTATAACATTTGCAATAATTTCGTCTGCTGTCAAATGAAATGAAAGAGATGTGATAGTTGTCGAGGCTAATATATTAAGAAACTCTTCTGAATAATAACATGTTCGTGCAGCTATTTTTATTCATCCACAGAAAAAGATGATGTAGGAAGACAATGGTGTCTGCGTGTGTGTGTGTG
>CAJNOP010000508.1:109504-120778 GCA_905250075.1 Rotaria sp. Silwood1
TCTTCTTCTACTTGATACCAACATCCTATCTGAAAACGTGTTCAGGAACTGTTCAGTTGCTATGAAAAAATGTTAAAATCTACCAATTAGATGTACAAAGAATGATCTCACAAGATTTCTGTCAATTCAATGAGTAATAAGCAAGCAATTTTGTTTTTTATAAATCATTTCATCAGAAAATATACAAAGCAAACTTAAATTCATTGGACTTTGAATGTAGCATTTATCTTTCGATGTTTCTTCTGAAATTAGACTGCTAATTCTTATTCTACTTAGGTAGTCTAATTCATTTAGTAAACTGTTCGTAACTGTACTTAGGAACAGAATTTACGAAGATATGCTGCTAGTAACTAAACAGTAATTTTGATATAATTTGATTAAAGCTTTCCGAGATCAAGGAATCCAAACCTATAAATAGTTTCTTGAAATGTTCTCCGAAAGTTTTAGTTTTCTCAATTTATGACGATAAACTATCAATGTTTTCAGGTTAGTTCGATAAAAACTCGTTATTTCATAAACAAAGCTCCTTTAACTGAAAGATAGAACAGAAGAAAATTCAGTTATTACTTTTAGATTCAAGTTTTCAATTTCAAAAGCTTTAGTCTTATTTTACTGAATGTCATTATTTCTATTAAATAGTCTTTTCCTGTGCGATTAATGAAACGAAAACATTAGCAAACTAACTCTAGCTATTTCCTCATCTACCTTGGATGTAGATGTAAGTTGGTGATAGTGCAGAGAACATTCATACCCGTGTTGGCAAGTCAAAAGAGATACAGCGTAGTCATAAGTATTCCTAATATTTGTATATCAATCATATTGTTACAAAAATGAATTTGCACACGTATGAATGAAATATACTCGTTACGTATCTCACACGAATGATACTATGTTGGAGGAATAATTTGAGTCCTTTTCCTTAAAAGAGCTCTGGTCAAAAGTGAATTGCAAGGCTCATTATAAAGAGGCTTCGAGATTGAGATTAGTGAACATTTGATTTTCAGTTAAAGGCGGACTCTGATCAATATAAATGTGAAAATAATTGAAATACATGAGAATAAGTTGATTTCTTCTTATTGCTTTTGTTTTCCAGGGTAGCCAGTTGTTATGGATTTTCGATTCTGCTTTCTTTTTTGTGTACGATCTTTATTTCAGCAAAAATGAATAAACTGAACTTGAACAACAATCTTGCATATAGATATCGAGAAAGTGAGAAAAAGTAGAAATTAATTAAAGATAAAAAACTGATGAAAAGAGAATAGAAAAAAACACACACATATAGTGAACATGACAGTATGCCACATCACTTCACTTTAACACTATACCGATGCCACACGTGACTCTTATTTCCGTAGTGTGGATCAACATCTCACAACGAGGAATGTTGACTCTTACATTAACGGTTATATCGATGTCGTTGTGCATGTATTAGAAGACCATAAAATGAAATAGATATCCTGTAATCTGTTTTCCTTCGATTTCATCATCTGGAATGATACGGCAAACATTTCGTTGACAATCTGACTGCTTTACGAGTCCATTAGGACAGTGTTTGCATTCGAGAACAATCTTTATATCGTACCATTCATGATCTATCATAACAGTATCAGTTGGACAGGGTGTGGGTGTTTAGGTATTAAGTGTCCCTTAACCCACATCCACACCCACACCCCGAAATTTGGACACTGCTGTATGTAACAGGTAACGTCGGAAGTACTTTGACTCGAATGAAGTATGTCCCTTATAGATTTGTCCGATGTTAGCTGATTTCATGGTTGGAAGCAGTTTTTACTCTGCACTCATCATCGACAAGTGCCCAGGACAAACAATCCGATGGTAAGATCTTGTAAGACTTTAAGTCTGATCTCACCTGAACTCATAACATTAGAGGAATATCGTAAAGAAAATCATGGCGTCCGCAAAACTTACATCAAGTCTTAGCATATGATTCTTCTAAGATCGGACAGATGCTATGATCTTGGAAGAATCGTATGCTAAAACTTGATGTAAGTTTTGCAGACAGCATGATTTTTGTGTAAGATTTCCTCTGATATTATAGGATCATACAATATTAAAGATCCGATCTGAAGATCTTACGTCTGATTTTTCGACCGGGGCCGCTTAGGAAAAAAGAATCATTGTATTCGCGATATCAACAAAATTAGATTTATCTAATGATAGTGTTACTATCGTATAAGTTGAAGTACCATTTGATTCTTTCTCGAAACAATCAAGAACGTCTCGTTACGTATTTTGTGTCGGCAAAAATCGTAGAAGGTAATTTGTTTTTTCAAATGTAAGCATAGGCGGCGGAGCCACGAGGCCTGGGTAGGCACGAGCCTACCATAGATTGGAGGAGGGTAGGCTTGGGTAGGCTCAGATAAAGGCTTGGGTAGGCTCGAACCAGTACAGATAAAGGCTTGACTAGGCTCGATTTAATGTAAAATTTTTCTAATATTAGATAATTTTCATGTTCTTCTGTCAGATGACACGTTATTACAAGGTCAGTCCACATCTTATTATTACAAACTCGTGCCCAGTGACATACTGATTGGTTTCGTTGACGTCTATATTTACGTCGAATTCTTTATTTTCAATATAAGATAATTTAACTTTTGTTCTAAACTTCTATTCAAAATAACTTTTGAATTTTAAGTAATTAAAGAACAATACTCTTCCATAGGCGGTGAAGCCATTAGGCTTGGGTAGGCTCAAGTCTACCCTAGGCTGGCGGAGGGTAAGCTTGAGTAGGCTCAAACTTGGACAGATCAAGGCTTTGGTAGGATCTATTAAATGTAAGGTTTTTCCATTATTGTTTATTTTTCAAGTTTTTCTGGCAGATAACACATTGTTACAGAGTCAGCGTCAGTCCTAGACGGCAGAGCCATTAGGCTTGAGTAGGTGAAAGCTCATCAAGATTCAAGTTTCATGGGCTAAGAGAGGCTCAAACATTTGCTTCTCACTGTACCAGATTAACAGACTGCCTACTGTTTGAAAATTTTTGCTGTCGTCACCAGTAACTGCTAACTTTTTTAGGAAAAAAAAAACTAACGAGAGAACCTCCCCCGGTGTAACCCTCAGATTTCAATGATTTTTTTGTCCACAGATACTACATAGTGCCCAAGTGAGCAAAAGACGGGGTAAATGACTAGTCTTTTTTCTAGTGCTGTCGACCCGTCAGGCTTAATCTTTGTCTCAAATTCGACGGGCACATGACTAGTCCGGGATTTTCGGCCGTCATGAAGCCTGTCTAAATCACGTGATTGACGGGCGACAGCGACGCCCGTCCAAAATGAGTTTAAAACTGAAAAAGTAAGGACGTCAGGGACGGTATATAGGACAAGTTGCAGTCTTGTGTGCAGTGGACGAGTCCGGACTAGTCTAAATGGAAATATGTAAGGATGAAGATTAGATTCGAACATGCGTACAATGTATTACTTACCCATCGCTTAGACCATTGAGCCATATGATCAAGAAATTAGCTTCTACATAGTCATAATCATTCTAAGATGCTATTTAATACAATTTTACTTAAAGTTTTTTATGTTCACATTTAAATAAAAATTATTTTTTACAAAATATGACATTATTTGGACAATATTAAAAAAACAAATTCAAAAAAATTTGTATATTTTTTGGAAAAATATCTTTTGATTATCATTAACTAGGAATAATTAGTTGCGTTAAAAAAAATAAATTTTAAATGTAAAAATAAAAAAGCTATTTATATTCAAAAGAAACCAGATTTTTTCATATGATGGCTTAGTTTTAAATTAAAATTACCATATCTTCAACTAACAATTAAATTAACTTTGCTTAATTTAAATATATTCTTAAATTTAAAATTATTAGAATTTATATTTAAAATAAGATAACATAAAATTATGACATAAAAAAATTTAAATTATTCTTCAGTTTTTTTTAAACATAATACATCTAATAATATTAAAAAATATAAATTAATATTACTCGCTACGAGATGAATATAGTTCATTATACTTACTCCAACTTTTTTGTTAGTTTTGATATGCTCTTACATTTTCAACATATGAAAATACAAAATATAATAAGATATATGAAGACAGGGATGCACAGAGCATATTATCTATTCTTGACCTCGTTGTTGATTATAGCTGACTCTCTGATTGTCATTCTACCTAGAGAAATATTTATAATATCTTGGCGAGCGACATAGTTTTAACATGAAAAAATGCGTCTTATTAATTACCGTAACCATAATATAATAGATCAATTTTGATCCTCAATCCAGAAAGATTTGAATACAAGACAGGCAATAAAACGATTGTTATCCTACTATCTAGTTCATAGATTAAATGTATTTGATATTATCCATTGATTATTTTTAACAAACGATATAGATATTGAAAAGTTTTTCTACTTGCATTCTTACTTTCATTATTGATCAGTTCAAACGAATTAACAAGATATATTTGATTCAAAAAAAGTGGGTTGTTTAGAGTTTTCAGACTAGTCTGACTAGAACGGGTGACATACTCTTTAAAAAAGGACTAGTCATGACGAGCGCAGACGACGCTTCGGACTAGTCTTGACTCTATGAAATACGTTTCAGACTAGTCAAAGTCGTGTGACATCGACTGGTTTCTGATTGTCTAGTGGATGGACGAGAGTCAATTTGGTATCTTAGACTGTATAAATTGACGTCAGTCTATCTCAGTGTCCTAGTCTACCATCAGGATGCCCGTCCGGTTTTGAATACTGTCGGGTTGGATGTTCGAATCTATCTTCATCCTCTTTTTTCTTAGTCTTCGGACTAGTCTGGCCGGGTTCAAAGGACGAAATGGACTAGACATGACTGGGTTCAAGGACTTTCTGGACTAGTCCAGACGTGTTTGAAGGACATTTCTCCAAAAGGTGACTAGTCATGACGGGTGTGCAAGACGTTTCAGACTAGACTTGGCGGGCGTTGCGGACATTTTGGACTAGTTATGGACGCCGTCTTTCGTTATTTTTTGCTCACTTGGGCTACTAAAAACCCTAAAAGGATTTGGGTTCAGGGCCCTTTCTTCAAAATTTATGGATATTTGAATTTCGCTTCTATATGGATCATAATATACAATATTAAAAAATCAGCAATTTTACGAAAATACGATAGAAAAACGAATTTGTTTTTTTTTGAGAGCATTCTTAGATATTTGTTGTACTCATGAGAAATGTTAATCTTTTAGTTCTTCATATTATCGAGCTATAGAATTTCTGATTCGTGAAAAGAAAATCACATATTTATAGAGAGTGGTAGTACACGATGTGTTTGGTGAATTCAATGCATAAAGAAATTAATGTTGGCGGAATAGTTAGACTTTTAATCTGAGGATCTGCGTTAGAGCAGTGAATAGTATTCCTCTTTTATGCGAAGGTCTTTCATTCAATGATGATGTTTCTTTGTGTTTGTTTTTTTTTACTACTAATTTAAGGTTTTTTGTTAACTTTGTCTCTAGTTTATTGAAAGTTTTTATAAAAACAAAAAAGCAAAGAAAATGTTTAAATGTATAAATTTTCAAAAGACAACAAAATCAGATACAATATTAAATAAAACTTTCTGACATCAATGAATATGATAGTCAATAAAAAAGAGTATGAAGTGCAATTCATTATAGAATCAATGTTTTCAAATAACATTTTTGCTACTTCTTCATCTCTTCTTGTATTTACATGTATCGAAGTTAATTTTAAACAATCAGAGATAAAATTTGACAAAATATAGACAACGCGGTATGGGTTTTTCATTATGTTTTCGGTAGAATAAGATTGTATTAAATGAAAGATAAAAATATGCCGATTATATGTAATTTTTTTGTTATATTATATGAAAAAAAACACGTGGAGTGTTCAATCAAATGTATTTATATGAAAATTACTAAATTAAGCACCTGTAATCAATATTAACGGAAAAGAAGTTTCTTTTTAATAGGACAATGCGCTGTTGATTTTCTTCAAGCAAACCAAATTCTATAGCTCGATAATATGAAGAACTAAAAGATTAACATTTCTCATGAGTACAACAAATATCTAAGAATGCTCTCAAAAAAACAAATTCGTTTTTCTATCGTATTTTCGTAAAATTGCTGATTTTTTAATATTGTATATTATGACCCATATAGAAGCGAAATTCAAATATCCATAAATTTTGAAGAAAGGGCCCTGAACCCAAATCCTTTTACGGTTTTTAGTAGGGCACTATGTAGTATCTGTGGACAAAAATTCATTGAAATCTGAGGGTTACATCTGGAGAGGTTCTCTCGTAAGTTTCGTATGACTAAGTATTGCAACTAACATTGACAATGAGTTCATGTTATGCTCGTTTGTTACAAATGAAGAATAACCCTACAGGATACAGTCATATCTGCTGTACGATGTCCAAAATTCTCTCCCCTCTCTGCGATTAATCTCAGATGCCAATCAAATATTTTCAACAAACTGTACAAACTCACAATGAGATTCCTTTTCTGTGAGCACTGCTGTGTCGCCATAATTGTAGTTTCCAGTAATACAAATCACAAACTTTTTCCAAGATGCAGTTCATCAAATAGATTCAGAATCTAATCGACTCCGAGCCTGAGTCTAAAATCTTTCTGTTGACCACAGTCAGATCTGGATCCAGGTACAAGTCCTCGAATTCAGACCTGACGGGTTCTAGCTGCACGTAAGAGCCAGTTATAACTGGGTTATTACGAGATTACCGTTAAAATTGTTTGAAAAATGTGTACGATGTGTTGGTCACCGAAAAATTAATCGAAAAAAATGTAGTATCTTTTAAATAATTATCAGATCGGGAGTAAAAAAATTGCATTGAGAGTGCGAGGATTACGAACCCGGCTTCGGATCCAAGAATTTTGCATCCGATGGACTATATCTGAAGCTCACTATTCAATCAAAAACAAAAGTTTAAGTGACTCTTTGAATACAAGTTTTTTGTCACAAGTTGTAAACTCATCTCTGATCTGCACTAATGTTATGCATTAAAAAATTTGAGTTCGAAATAAACAGTATTAATTGTGTTTTATTTGAATGGTATAGCATAAAAATTACCTCCTCTATTTTTAACCTGTTGGTAAGGCTCCTATTAAAAATATTGAGCCTACCCTAGATTCAAACCGTTCCGCCGCCCCTGGACATAAGCTATACTTACTCTTTCTTAAAGATAGCAGTGGATGAATAATATTGCACTCTTAAAACACTGGAAAAATATAGTTGTTAAACAATATTGACTTACAGGATCTTTTTATCGCAACGAATGAGAACAGTAGATAGTTTTAAATAAAATGAGTTCTTTTTTTTCCAAGTGAGCAACACAATGATACAAGTTTTTTTAAATAAATTTTGCAACGTGGTGCGCTTGTGAAACTCATATTTCTATTGGTTGAAAAAAATCTCCTCTTTAAAAAAAATCTTGAACGCTGCAAAAAATTACCATACACATCATTCTCCTGCATGAACAGGCACTATCGTAAAAACTACAGGTTCTTTCTTTTTCTATTTTATTCAACAAAAAATTTATTTCATTTTGCTTGAATAGATATTTTTCAAGTAACTATAAAGTGTAACTAAGTACCTTCTATGTAATCAAATATCATATGAAAAGCTTCTTTATTGAATTTCCAATATTCTATAGTAGTTAATTAGTTAATCTGAATAGTAGCTATTTAATTTCCATCACTTTTTTATTAGAGACCTACTGCAATTACATACATCATATTTTCTTTCTTCTCTTTGTGAACATACCATTCATGTGAAGACAAATAGGCACAACATTAGCTTTTCAATACTAAAGTGGTCTAAAAATAATAATTAAAGTAAGAGAAGTCAGCATTTAGAAATTACTTTTTAACGTATGACGTTACTTTTTTTCATTTAAAAAATTACTTCTATACTTTAAGGGTAAAGGAGTAAAAATTAATATAGAAATAATTGAATATAAAACTGCTACGAAGAATATAATAGATTTTTTAACAAAAATCTAATTTATACACGTTTCTGATAAGAAATTCTCATCATCATCAAAAACAATAGAAAAGTGAAAAATGCAATCTGTATAGTGTGACTGACCCTAATTACATCACCGTTTTCAACTCTTTTCGTAGAAATTCAATGTCTTGGCTTCCCTACGTCCATTTGAGCTGATGTTTTGACTTCGTAATAGAGTAAACATTACTCTATTCATCCGCATGCTTTTTATCGAAAAATAATGAGATTTGAATGAGCAGTAACTACGACAAGAAGACCTAATCCAAAATTTGCATCATTGCAGCAAAAATGCATAAAACTACTGGTAAAAACATATTTTCGGTCGTAAAACTGTAACTTTTTAAATTAAAACTTATATCATTACATTCGTTGCATCGACTTCTATCGATTAATATTGGTGTGGGTGTAGGTGTGGATGTAATATGTCGGGTGTGGGTATGTGTGTGTGGCTGTGGGTGTGGGTGTGAATTTTAAATTTTTTTCATTGTCCTACCCACACCCACACTCACCCTTCGTGATATCACTAGCATATGTTACTTTTTGGCATAATGAGGCTGATTTGTCTCCTTTATGAGACTAAGTTCCCGGGCGTTTAGAGATAAGCTTTCGTAAAAGGAAGTAATCTAGTTGGTGTAGAATTTGACGCTCTTTCTTATGGTACCCTTGAAAAAAAAATACGTCTGGTTTTATATGAAAATAAATTTTTTTTCACAAGTTTCTTACAAAATACCTTATCTTGACTATCTTTATTTTACCTTTTCACAATTATTAATGTCTTCAAAGTTTGTTGTCAATAAATATGTGGACTATACAAATTTTAATGCTCTATCTAATGGTATAGTTTAAATCTAGTTTTATTATATTAAACAATTGGAAACATTTTTTTTGAGCTAAAATAGAGTTATTGTGGGATATGGGTTTTCCACCCTTTAGTTTCTTCGACCATAGAAAAGTTAAAGTATAGCTTATATAAGTCTATATTTTTTTCAGTAGATAACTAATCATCTCCTCTTTCGAATAGATACTGACAAGATTTTTTTTGACTTAAAAAAATGAATATTAAGGCAATACTTTTATACTCCAGAGAGGGGGGAGGTCTTATAATTATGCAACGAGTGAAATTCAAAATTTCTTGAATCTAAATATTATTAATATTTAACCAAATAGAGATCAATATAGCACATGATAGATGCTTTAATGGTATCTATATATGTGGCATTAGATTCCTTATCAAAGCTTCTTTAGTTGCTGAAAACTTTATTATTCTCAAACTTGTAGGGGGGAGAGGGGGGGTCTTATAATTCTGGGAATCCCTGTATAATTGATTGATCAATAAATTCTGCTTAATGAATTTAATTGATAACTACTAATTGAAGGAATAATCATTTTTGCTTGGTAATGCCACTTAATAACTACTTCGAGCCTATTATAATTAGTAGAATAATTTATTCAAGATTGGTAATGGGTTAGTTTTTCTAATTCTTCATTATTAAGATTAATACATGGGATTTCTGAAACAGCAGTAAACCTATATTGAATTCTATCAAATACATTTGAATAGGAATCGAATGGTGATAGAATTGATAATTTATTAATAATAGTTACTGATCATATTCAGAATAACCCGATGCACGACGTGCTGCTTGTTGTTATGTTACTGTTAATTGTATTGAAGACAATGGTTTTTATCTTGAGCTATAAAATTGATCTTGAAATTTGTCTTAAATTGGGTGGACAATATCATATTTAAGGTCAAAATATGCTTTTGATGGTCTTTTATTGTTAAACCAATTTTTAAAAATTCTTAACAATATTTATCTTAAATTTATTCTCTAGATAAAAATAATTGCTCTTTATTGATATGAATTTTGAATTTCATCACTAGTATTTTTCAACAAACTTTCTATTTTGTATTTTAATGTTCAATATTTAATTTGTATCTACCATTTTTAATTTAAAATTTTTTTAAAAATAGTAGCGAAATATATTTATTTTAATGCTGGCATTGGCCATCATTATTGTCCATAGATTGTACTCTTGAATATTATTTCTTGTTGTTATTAAAAATTAATCTTTATATAATAATTCTAATATGTAGTCAATTTCGTTTTTATCGACGTTTGAATTTTCATTAAAATTTTTATTTGGTTGTTTATTCCAAGAATTATTTTTTGTTATTTAATATTCCTTAAATGGTTCATTAAATAAAAAACTAAGAATTAAAATTTAAAAAATTGGCAATATCATATTCGAATTCAAAATATAGTTTTGATGGTTTCATTTTTACAATTAATTTTGAAAAAAATTTTTTTCATTCAATTAAATGGTCATAGGAAGTTATCCAAACACGCTAGCCGAAGAAGTATGGTTCACTTCATATAGAAAAAATCGACCAATCAGAATCGAGTCCACAGTTTACCTTAACCTATAAACTTCTCTCCTTTCCTGTGTACATCTTGAAACAAACACTATGCCACTGTTAAGTCATTATTAATTAATTAGTACTCATCTTGATTACTACTAATTATGTGAGTACTAAACTAATTAGCGCTAATTAGTCTAGTACTAATTACAGTAAGCACTCCTGTATTCGAGAGGTACCTTTAGGTCCTCAACTCCTATATTCTAGCGGTACCTTTCGGTCCTCAAGTCCTATATTCCAGAGGTACCTTTAGGTCTTCAAGTCCTATATTCTAGAGGTACCTTTAGGTCCTCAAGTCCTATATCCCAGAGGTACCTTTAGGTCTTCAAGTCCTATATTCCAGAGGTACCTTTAGGTCCTCAAGTCCTATATTCTAGAGGTACCTTTAGATCCTCAAGTCCTATATTCCAGAGGTACCTTTAGGTCCTCAAGTCCTATATTCCAGAGGTACCTTTAGGTCTTCAAGTCCTATATTCCAGAGGTACCTTTAGGTCCTCAAGTCCTATATTCTAGAGGTACCTTTAGGTCCTCAAGTCCTATATTCCAGAGGTACCTTTAGGTCCTCAAGTCCTATATTCTAGAGGTACCTTTAGGTCTTCAAGTCCTATATTCCAGAGGTACCTTTAGGTCCTCAACTCCTATATTCTAGCGGTACCTTTAGGTCTTCAAGTCCTATATTCTAGAGGTACCTTTAGGTCCTCAAGTCCTATATTCCAGAGGTACCTTTAGGTCTTCAAGTCCTATATTCCAGAGGTACCTTTAGGTCCTCAAGTCCTATATTCTAGAGGTACCTTTAGGTCCTCAAGTCCTATATTCTAGAGGTACCTTTAGGTCTTCAAGTCCTATAT
>CAJNOP010000508.1:129908-144795 GCA_905250075.1 Rotaria sp. Silwood1
TTTGTATACTTGATTTTTGTGTGTCTCGACGATTTTTGATACGGAAACTGTCCGAGATACCGTGGTTGTTACATTGTGTAAAAAGAATCATTTTTTAATAGCAGTCACGACCGGTTTCGACCTTGCTAAAGGGTCTCATCAGGTGACTTATATCAAATTTATCATAACTCTAAGAGTTAATGATAAAAACCGAATGTTCAACTCTTATTCTTATGAAATAAGAGAGAACCGGTATTAATTGTATGACTACAATCATTTTTTAATAGCAGTCACGACCGGTTTCGACCTTGCTAAAGGGTCTCATCAGGTGACTTATATCAAATTTATCATTAACTCTTAGAGTTATGATAAATTTGATATAAGTCACCTGAAAAATTCATAAGAATAAGAGTTGAACATTCGGTTTTTATCATTAACTCTTAGAGTTATGATAAATTTGATATAAGTCACCTGATGAGACCCTTTAGCAAGGTCGAAACCGGTCGTGACTGCTATTAAAAAATGATTCTTTTTACACAATGTAACAACCACGGTATCTCGGACAGTTTCCGTATCAAAAATCGTCGAGACACACAAAAATCAAGTATACAAAAGATAAACCATGATAATTCCGAAGAACGACATTTGATGCAAATCGAGCAAAATCCATTGAGAACAATAGAAAGTAGTAAATATTAGATGAAAGAGAACAAATTGATCTTTTCTTGGTCTTTTTTCTAGATCTAACCAAGTTTTTAAGAACGTAATAATATGTTACGTAGAAGTAATATTGCTCAAGACCACTGGCAACATGAACTGAAACGCATCATGGAACAAGAACGAATCTACCTGCATAAACAAGAAGAACTCGTTCGACAACTCAATCAATTGAATGAGAAACTCTCGAGCCGAACTCTTGATAATTTGATTTGAAAAAATAACAACAATGGTCTTTTATCAAAACATTCTCGTTATTCTGACTAATTGTTACAAAAACGAACCTCTCTGCAAGAGTAATTAAATCTGATACTTACCAACGTTACTAGCTAAGTTTTATTTTATTAATATTCGACATGAAGCATATGTCATTTTTTGCAAGTGCATAAAAAAATGGATTAATATTTCTGCGCCATGCTGGATGTTGTCAGAGAACGTCTTGTTGCCATAGTTGGTTCATACATCAGGCTATATTTGGATCTATTTGATTATTTCGATGGTATTGATCTTCTTCATGTATTTTATGATCTTAATTTTTGTTTTAATTTTTGTTCTCTACAATGAATCTCGAGCGTATCGTTTTAACTTCTGTTCTATGTCAAAACGTGATTTCCATATGATTCGTCAACAACATCTGTCAGTTATTACTTATCGAGTTATTCGTCTTAGTCTTTCTGAGCATGAGAAAACTTTAAAAAAAATTAATCTATTTGACTCTTATCTTCTATCATTTTGTAAACTTATTCAGTTGCGATCACTTTCAATTAACGGTGTTCGGTCATATAAAATACTAGTAAAAATTACAGATAAATGTCATCATCTTTATAATCTAACTTATTTAAACTTCTACAATTGCTCTTTGGAAGATAATCAAGCTGATTTTCAATTACTTGTCAACAGCATTTGGAGTTTTTCCAAACTTGTTCACTGTAATTTTAATATTGATATCAAAGGAAAAAAAGTTTTTTCCTATGCCAAAAAACATTTTCCTCATCTCTCGAACGTCTGTCTATATATGGAAGTATACTTAAATTGAATGAGATAAACCGATTATTTGAATATACAAATCGTCTTAAAAGTCTTTCAATAAATGTCGAATTCGATGATGATAATAATAATTATATATTATCTTCATTTACAACATTAATTGAATTGCACATCAGTTATTCTCATCGATTAGACATTTCAAAAATGATTTCTTTATTGCAAAACACACCTAATTTACGCCGTTTGAACGTTAGTTTACGGTTTAACTTCATCGACGGTCATCAATGGGAACAAATCATTCGTAGCTACTTGCCAGAACTCAAAATATTTCAACTCGGAATGGAAGAGACACTTTCTTTTGATCAAAATATAGAAGAAAGAGTCGATGAATTGATTAATTCATTTCGAAGTTCCTTTTTGGATTGATGAACATCAATAGTTTGTTCGATGTATCATCCAAAAGAAAACTATTTATCTTTACACTATATCTAAAATATTTTACAACTACGACAGTGTACTTTTTGGCTCATTAAGATCAACTGATCTACAGAACAATCAATAAAAGTTTTATAATAAAATGACTAGTATTATAAATGAAACATTCTTTGATCAACCGATTCCTTCGTACATTCATTTGCATAATATTGAATATCTTTGGAAAAAACTTCCTATCAATGATCAATTTTGGTCCATGGTTCCAAGTTTAAATCATCTGCATTCACTTACAGTAGTATCCTATATTGATGCTTTCCAATCTCAATTAAAAGCTTTACTTAATCGAGCACCTCGTCTTCGTTGATTATGCATCATTCAAGACGCACTGTTACATTCATAAATGTTATTATTCGGATACGCAAATCCGTCAGTTCGTCAGCTCGATTTACGAGACTATAATCATTATTTCAATAATGAAGAATGTATTAGAATGAGTCATTCATTATTAGGTAGTCAATGTGAAATTCTTTCTATCATGATTAATAATCGTGAAAGTATTACTTATTTTGACAAAAAAATGATTAATCTCTGCTCATTAAATGTTCGATGTGAAGATGAAAAGTACTATAAAGGACTAGCACTAGTGAAGAGTGGCAATAATAAATATCCTGACGGAAAAATGTAAAACCAAGATGATCTTATTCAATGATTAAAAGACCATTTACCATCAACATGTCTGATCGTAAGAAATCCAGACTGGATTAACTATATTCTGATTTGGATTTGATAAAAACAAAAACAAGTACCAGTTAATGATGAACAGATTTTGTTTTGAGTGATTTTAATCCACAAAAAAGTTGACTTCTCAGTATTTAATCTATGACTCAACTTGTCCACGACATACAAAGTTAATTTTTATTTTCCAGCATAGAAGAAACATTTCTGCGTCGATCAATTTGTATTTGATCTAAAAATGATTTGTGTCTGCTTTGTAGTAACCGTAACAAAGAGAGCAGGTTCGATTTTTGATGTGCTACTAATGTTGCTACGCTATGTCTTTTTTGGTCCTAATTCTCTCATTACGCTGTAAAATGACAATTCTTCTTAGAGGAAATGTAATATTATAAGGAAAACGATCTCTTATTCAAATGAGAAACATATCAATCGATTCGTCTCATTACGACGCATCGATTAATATCTCATTCAGTTGTAATTCACTTGATTTTTTTATTTCTTTCTTAAAAGAAAAAAACAAAACGTGCTCCGCACAATTTTTTCCTGTTCCAAATTCTGACACTACCGTGTGAATTGCATAGAGCAGACAGTAATGAACTTGTTGCTACTACTCCAATTGCAGAACTTCATGGTTCATCTGATATCATCTAAAAGCTCTGAAAAAATAACTTCTTGTTAATATGAGTTGAGCATAAAATGGGCAACTATGCTCATGAAAGTATTGCAACCATTTAAAACAAAAAGATTCATTGATTCTCTACACTTAATTTCATCTCTTTTCAAGGAATGGTTTCATTTGTGTTTTATATGAACAAGGTTTGTTTGCTTGAATTTCAAGGATAAAATGGAAGTATGTCTGCTGTCTAAGAGATGGACGATGAAAGAATAATCCATATTTCAGCACCTTTCTTCATTGGTGTGAGGTTTTCAAGTATTTAAATAAGAATGGGAGACGATTAATATCCAAATGGGCCCTATTTGACCACTACTCGATTCACCGATTGTTCCACAACATTCATGCTTCTCCCTTCAAGACTATACTACTCCTCACTCTTTGGATAACTTTTGTTTCTCTCACCAGAACTCGACTTCGTTACGCTAGAGCCAATTTTTGAGGGTAGATATAGCTTGTTGACGGCTACAAAATGGTAAAAGAACAGGTGTCAAACTAGTCTGTCCTCAATGTTTTCGACGAACCACATTATAGAAGGGTGTGGGTGTGGACGGGGATAAAGGAAAGATCACGCACCCACACCCAGAAATGAACATTTTTTTCCAGTTCTTTTTGTTTTAAGAATTTTCAACGTTGTACATTCTGTACATTCTGCTAATTTAAAACAGAATGTACTGTACATCTTATTTTAGATTTCCACTAGAAACACTGGTTTTATTCGATAAAGTTATGAACAGCTAGATTCGAACTCGTTTTTGTGTTTACATTAAATATCAACCATTATAGTTACTTGAAATTTATTGAGTCATAAATTAATTATTTTGATCCTAAACATCATAGAATATTTGGTGCTAGAATATAGGTGAGCTAGGAGAATTGAGATCTTATATACATCAGAAATAGTCACCTAAATATTCTACTTAATAAGTCATTGATACTTCAATAGTTTACTCTATTTCAATTATATTAAAGGAAAGATCAGTTATTATAATGTATATGGAAAGTTCCAATTTCAGACAAAGAACGCTTAAGATACCAAATATACATATACATATTTCTTTAACTATATTCGATGATGTAATCGGTGGTGTCTCTAATTTTTATACTTATTTAAACAAAAGTATTAATACACATTGAAGTATAAAGCTCATTTGGGCTGTAAAGAGAGAACTTTCTTCCACGAAATCTGTGAAACTATGTGCTCGATATTTTTTCAAGGAGAATATATGCAAGAGGCCTCTAAGTGTAAAATTCAATTATTAACAACGATAATCATTTTTTAAGGATATTTGTAAAAAACGCAAAAATCCACGAATATCTCCGTATTGGAAACTGATACCATCAGTAGGTTGAACTCCGCGAGCTGATTCTAAGAACACTCACGAAGACCCATATCCTTTGACATTGACTAAGCCTACTAATTTCAAACCTTATAATTCAATTATGCATATTAGTCATTTCACTCAAGCTATGATCGGACCTGCTCGATCAAGTGTTCATCAGATTTTGCTCAATTTAAGATATTATTGTCGATGTCGAGGGAAGAGTTTTATGGATTTTGACGCAAGCCATTTTGAAAAGTATTGAACCATCGATTTTTGGTGGATGCTTTACAAAAAATCCTAAAAAGCTACAGTTCGACCAATGGGAGTCTGGAAGGCGCCGTATCTCAAGCACAGCTCGACCGATTGAACTGAGATTTTTTTTGTAGGCATATATCTCTATAAGTTCTACTCAGAATAAATTTTCCACCTTAAAAGATTGGGTCCTTAACTTTTTGTGACGCACCCAATATGGACAACACTCTACATTTAAAGCAACTTTTGTACTTCGTAACTTGTGATTAGAATTAGACTTGTGACTGGAATCAGATGGAGATCTGAAATTTTTACTCGCCTGAGCGTTTATGGACATGCATATCCACTAAAAATTTTAGTTCAATCGGTTGAGCCGTTCTTGAGATACGGTGCCCTTCAGACTTCCATTGGTCGAACTGTAGGTTTTTAGGACTTTTCATAAAACATCCCACAAAAATCGAGGGTTTAATATATTTACAAAATGGCTTGCATCAAAATCCATAAAACCCTTTCTTCGACAATAATATCTTAAATTGAGAAAAATTTGACAACCACTTGATTGAGCAGGTCTGGTCGTGGCTTACGTGGAATAAGATATTTACATATTTGCTCTAAGTTATATCGAATTGTAATTAAAATATTGTATCAAATAAATATAAATTTATAGAAAAGTATGTAAAAGTTTGAATTAATAATGTTAGAAAAACTTTTAAGAAGAACAAAAAGTACATTTATTTCTGCTAAAACCGACATATTTTCTTTTATAATATTGAAAAACGTGGGTTTTTCATCTTTCTCTGTTTCGCATTTTGTCAGATCAAAAAAGTGAGAGCTCTGATCTAGTGTGTCTTGTAGAGCAATCGATTCTCGACAAAATCCTATATTTGGCTATGCTCATGAATTCAATTTTTACCAACATTTTTTAAGCACAACATTGTGTACTATAATTCAGTCAACGCGCTACATACATGAAAGGATAATATTGTCGAAATCTTTACAAAACCACAACATTCTGTACTCGAAATGTAGCCAAGATCAGGAGATATCAGAATATATATAACAGTTAATACTATATGTGTTCAATTTGAAAGATTTCTGTGTAGGATCATTTTCAATAAAATTCCAATTTTCGTGATTATACATAAAAATCATAGAAAATGTCATACTCGATGTGCCCCTATTTATTAATGAAATTAAAAAAAGAAAACTGGTCTTGGAGATTTTAATAGTTCAATATCGTCTACAAATCCTGAAAGTTTCATGCAATTCAAAAATACTTGTGGATTTTTTAATTGAGATCCCATGGAAATACCCTACGGACAAATTTTCATTCGTTCTTCCAAATCCGAGCTTCAAATATTGGCTAACTCAATTACTCATTCTAGAATGGAAGCTTCGTATTATGTTAAATGTATTTATTATGTTTACCAAAAGTTAGCCAGTTTTGAGTAGTTGATGCCGATCTAAATTAAAGATTCTTAACCTTGAAATTTTGAGTTCACTTTTTTGAACTAGCTTTAACTAACTCTCATTGAATTCCAATAGCCAATAGTATGTGATTCATGCTTTCATAAAAAAATATCAGAAAAGACTCAGTTCTGTTGCCAACCTCTTGCCAATTACTAGCATCATGCAATTGCCATAGCATTTAAATATTAAGAAATCTCAGATAGGATGCCTAATATAAAAATTGGATGTTTTAGTTCATCTTAGCTTTCTGCCTACAGTAGCATTCTTTTTCGAATTTAGACGCCTTTCAGCTGTGTTAAATAACTAATTATTTCAAATAAAAATTGATCAAATCGAACAATTGTAAAGATATCATATTATTATTGAATAAAAACAGCTAAATCACAGTTAGATGTTGCACAAAGTCACTTTCTGTGAGTTCATAGTCGAAGCTTTTTGCAAAAGAATCGTCATTTGCTCGTAATGTTAGCACATGAAACGCGATCGACGAAACTAAAAGTCTTCATATTAGAAACTCCAAGAAATATGAGTTTCCCAACGTATGTCTTCCTAGAACTGTCGTAATAGACTCCTTCTCGAAAGAGCTGATTGGTTAATTCACGAATAAAACCCATAGACGTTCCCATATCAAATCAATAATTGCAAGCATCGGGTACTCGATCCGACCCATCCCATAGAAAAAACTACGACGCGCTTCAACAATACTACTCATTCATAGCATCAGATACGTTAATAAGCACGTAAATCCACTCATATCAAAATGCTAAGCGAAACGAATAATCATCGAACTTGAGATGCATAGTGAACCGCACCAACATACATACACTTTCGCCTACGCATCAACAACCATACCATCAACTCTTCTCTGAAGTCACAAAATCCATCAATAACGACTGGCCCAACAACTAGAAACTGTCAACAACGATGATTACACGAGCTAATCCAAGGACACAGTTCAATTCAGGCAATTCAATCATGAAAGAAATAATCAAGGATCTAACAACTCGAAGAAATCCCAATATTCCAGCCAAGTCACTTATGTGAAGGCCCTACAAGAATTCAAGAAAACAGAGAACTTTGAGAATTAGGACTCATTAATGACGAGCATCCATGATCAGACAAGCAAGAAAGAAAAGCAGTGCAAGCACTCCACACTATTAAGTTATGTAAGGCTCCTCGCGAAACTGACAAATCCAAGAATTCCAAGAGTTCTCAAACATGTATGAATGTCACCTCCAAAGACCAATGGAAGAAGCCCAAGAACTACAGGCCTTCTAAGGCATATTGGATCCTCTCGCATGATCATATAGCAGAGAAATGGAACAATTCCTAGTCGTCCCATATACTGTGCACCTCAAAATTTTTTCTCCCTTTTTATATTTTTTAGTTTTTATCATTAGACCTTTTTAATTTATTAACTTTCTATATATAGAAAGAAAGCCCGGAATGCGCTGCATCTAATGATATATTTACATTGAACAACAAATACAGTTTGAAGTATAAAAAGTGTATTAGAAAAAGACGTGACATTTTTTTTTCTGTACAAATTGATTAAAATCTCAAAATGTATGAAGAGTAACTAGATTTTAGGATAACTTTTGATTAAAACAAGATAGAGATCTGTGGTTTTCACCATTAGAAAGAGGACATAAAGATCCATCGAATTCTATACTTCGCATGTCTCTGACAAGTTTCTTTTACGGTCTTTAGCGAACTTTTCTTCAAAAATCGACTGTTTCGTATTTTTGCAAAAAACTTCACTTTATCCTCTGTAGAAGTCTCGATTTTTGAAGAAAAGTTCGCTAAAGATCCTAACAAAACTTGTCAGAGACATGCGGAGTATAGAATTCGATGGATCTTCATGTCCTCTTTCTAATGGTGAAAACCGCAGATCTCTATCTTGTTTGAATCAAAAGTTATCCTAAAAACTAGTTACTCTTCATACATTTTAAGATTTTGAACAATTTTTGCAGTAAAGAAAATATCACGTCTTTTTCCAATACACCTTTTAAACTTCAAACTGTATTTGTTGTTCAACGTAAATATACCATTAGATGCAGCGCATTCTGGGCTTTCTTTCTATATATAGAAAGTTAATAAATTAAAAAGGTCTAATGATAAAAACTAAAAAATACAAAAAGGGAGAAAAGCTTTCGAGGTGCACTGTATTTGCGGAAACCAAGAGTAGAAAGCGAATGAAAAAATCTAATAATTCCAAACCAATCGGACCTTTAGGAATCTCGAGCATAATGAGGAAACTAAGCACTCAAAAGACTCCAAGCCTTCCAATACATTTAGATCACTAACCACCCATAGAAATCTATGAAATTCACTAACTCAAAGGTATAGAATCCATCCGTGACAGTGCAAGATCATTGGAGCAGCAAAAAATGCAAGAAGTTCAAGATTCCCTATTCATAAGTGAACACTAAGCATTATATGTAAGCTATAAAGTCCAAGAACACGAAGCGTTCCGCTGAATATTTCACTCAGCACAGTGCCAGAAAAATTGAGGCATCGAAAAATTCAAACCTTTCCATGGAATTTCCGTAAGTCAAAAATACCGTCTAAACGATGAGATCAAGGGATTGCAAAGATTCCACTGATTATCCAGCACTCAAAGATGGAACCGGTCTGAATTTTTGACGACCAATACCGATACCGACTTCATCTCTGTCAACACTTACAACAGTCAAGAATGATTGAAACAACAGGAAATACAACGATTCCAAGGTATCAAAGGCTTCGCTGCTATGTGACAGAGTCAAGAATGGTTGAAGACATACGAAATCAAAGAAATCCAAGCAATCCTATGATTACATTGCACTGGGAATACTTGATAACGATCGGGAAGCTAAGGAATCCACGGATTACAAGGATTTCCTGAAACTTACGCCAGTGAAGCATCCTCGAAAACTCAAGAAATTCAAGGATTACATGGCTTATGAGGCAGCTAAGAATGGTAGGAGAGCTAAGAAATCCAAGGATTCTACTGCACTTGCGACATTTGCAAATGGTTATGAAACTAAAGAATCCAAGGGTTCCAAGGATTTCCTGCTACTTGTGCAAGTCGATCATAGTCTGAAAGCGAAGGAATCCAACGACTATGAGGATTCCATAGCATCTGCAACGGTTAAGAATGGTGAGCAGAGGAAGAAATCAAAGGTTTCCAACGATTCTAAAGATTCGATTGCCCTTGGGACACTCAAGAATGGTAGCGAAGCGAAGAAATTCAATGATTCAGTGCTACATAAGGCAGTCAAGTATGGTCTGAAAGCTAAGAAATCCAAGGATTGCACCGCGCTTTGGACAGTCAAGAAAGGTCGGAACGCAAAGAAATCCAAGGATACCAAGAATTCCGTGCAGCTTGTGGCACTCCACGATGATCTGAAAGCTAAGAAATCTAAGCAATTCAAGGGTTCCATAGCACTTCCGATACTTCAGAATCCAAATGAAGCTAATGGATACAACGATTCCAGGGATTCCTTAGCACTTTGAACACTCAGAATTGTTGGGAAACCTAAGAAATTCAACAATTCCATACTACTTGAGACACTCAAGAGTGATCGAGAGGCTAGGGAACATACGATCACAAGGATTCCCTAGCACTTTCTGCAGTGAGGAGTTCCGAGAAAGGTAAGAAATCCAAGGAAGACAAGGATTCCCCACCACTTGTGGCCAGTAAAGATGCTGGGAAGCTCAAGACTCCAAGGAATCCAAGGATTCCATACCACTTGCGAGATTCGAGAATGGTCGGAGACATAAGCAAATCGAAGAATTTAAAGATTTCATAGCACTTGGAACAATCATGAATGGTCGGACAGCTCCATAATCGAATGATTCCTATCATTCCACACCCTTGAAACCGTCAAACATGGTCGCAAAGCTAAGGAATTCAAGTTTCCGAGGATTTCCGAACACTTTTAACAGTCTATGTGTTGGAGAAAAGAAGGAATCCAATGATTCGAAGGATTTCCTAACTCTTGCAACAGTCAGAAATATTGGAAAAGTTAAAGTATCCAAGGATTCCAACGATACCATAGCACTTGGAACAGTAAAGAACGGTGGGAAAGCTAAGAAATCTAAGGAATTCTCAAAACTTTCCGAAGTCAGACGTTGTGGAAAAGCTAACCAACCGAAGGATTCCAAGGATGCGATAACACTTGGGACAGTGAGAAATGGTGGAAATGCTAGGAAATCTAAGGATTCCAGCGATTCCTTGCCAGTTGGTACAGTTTAGAATAGCCGGGAAACAAAGGACTCAAAGAAATCCAATGATTCTCCGGCACTTGGCATAGTTAAGAACGGTCGAAAATCTAAGGAATCCAAGGATTCTTTAGCTCTTGTGAGCCTGAGAAATGGTCGGGAAGCTAATAAATCTACGAAACACAAGGAATCAAGGATTTCCTTGCACTTCAGAGAGTAAAAATTGGTCTGGAAGCTAAGGAATTCAAGGAATTTAAGGATTTTAAGAATTCCGTCGTACTTGGGATAGTGTAGAACCGAAGAGAAGCGTAGGAATCCAAGGACCCCAAAGATTGCCTAGCGCTCTGAACAGTCAAGATTTGTCGGAAACCAAAGAAATACCAGGATCCAAGCATTCCTTGACACTTTAACCAATCAGGATTGGTGGTAAAGTGAAAAAATCCAAGGATCTGAAGGATTTCATCGCATTTTGTTCGATCAAACTTAATGCAAAAACGAAGGATTTTCAGAGAACCATTGATTTCGCAGGTGTTGGCGTGCTGCAGAAATCATCAGAAACCTGAAAAAACCAAGTTTCTTAATCACTTTAGCTGTGTTTTTAATGAATATGATATACAGAAATTTTTCAAGGTTTCCAAGGTTTCGGAAACCTTGCGTACAAACAGTGTGGGGTCGTACTGGGTTTAGTCAGATATTTTGTTGATGATGTAAGTGGATTGTGCTAGAATTTTCAAGGAATTTAAGGATTCCTTGGCGTTTTCAACAGTGGAAACTGTTTCCAGAGTGACTGTGTTCAAGAGTTTGAAGGTTTCTCATGCATTTCGAAAGTGACGCTACCAGTACAAGAAACGAGGATTTCCAGAGAACCTATAGTTTTTCGAGCATTGGGCAGTGTCAGGCAGTATCAGAAATATCTAAGTACAAGCAGCTTTTGTAATGACTTTGATTCATCTTTAATGAACAGAATATGTTGAAATTTTTCAAGGTTTCCAAGGTTTCCGATTCTTTGCATACAAATGGCATGGAGTCTTACTGGATTTGGTCAGATATTTTGTTCATTATTAGTACACTCTAAAAAAAATCGGTTCTTTACTGAACCCCCAAAAAAGGTTCTGGAGGTTTCGAAAAGCATCCAAATGTGTCAAAAGTCGCAAAAAAAGGATAAAAAAATCTACGAAACCTTTAAAGGTTCTTTCGGTGTACCCAGAATAAGAACCTTTTCCCGCGAAACCTTTTTTTAAGTTCCGTAGAGCAAAAAAAGGTTTCGTAGGAAAATACGAAACCTTTAGAGTTTTATATTAAAATCTAATAGTTTCGCACTAAACCCTCATGGTTTCGTAGAATTTAATACGAAACTTTAAAGGTTTCGTATTTTCCTACGAAACCTTTTTTTGCTCTACGGAACTTAAAAAAAGGTTTCGCGGGAAAAGGTTCTTATTCTGGGTACACCGAAAGAACCTTTAAAGGTTTCGTAGATTTTTTTATCCTTTTTTTGCGACTTTTGACACATTTGGATGCTTTTCGAAATCTCCAGAACCTTTTTTGGGGGTTCAGTAAAGAACCGATTTTTTTTAGAGTGTAGAGTACATTTTATTATAATTTTTCAAGTATTTCTAGAATTCCGATAGGGCATCCATTTGTATATTGTCTGGAGCGTATACTATGCAAAAATAGCTTTGCTTTGACTTCCTAGTCCTTCACTTGTTGAATTTGATATTGAATTTTTGTATTCAATGATTTTCCCCAATCGATGATACACAGAGATTTCCATGTCAATCGAATGACAAACCGATAGGGTCATTGAGTTGTTTCGATTTTCCTCCTCTACCGTTTCTATCAATAATAAAACTTTCCCGTGTCACTCCTTTAGATTAGGGCATGGTTTGATCATTCCTTGTATCAACCATGTAGACAATGCCCAATTAATCGACAACAACTCTTATTGAATATGACAATTGTCTAAGACCATTTCCATCCCCTTCACTACCGGTCATGCCAATGCCTTTCTTTTGCATCTTCCATCCATTTCATCACATAACGATTTCCAATAATCAGACACGTACATTGAATGATCTCGATGGACGAATAGGTATTTTGGATAAGAGTGTTGATCGAGACGATTTGAGTATGGGTGTATTATTCTCAACCCAGTGCTCACACTCACACCGTCGTCAGTAGGGTAATTTATCTATATTATTCAAAAGAACAACGTGATCATCATTGAAATTGATTAATGTTCAATTGTGCGTGGTTTAGCGGGTGTGGTGAAGAATCTCATCCAGCATCCAGCATCCGACATCCACACCCACCCCCTCCTTCAATGAACACAATTGCAGGTTAAACTTTTAATTTCCCACACTCAAGAAACTATCGCTTCTCTTCCATATATTGATACTATGATACCGATAGTCATCATTAGTAAGCAAGAAATGTAACTAATAGATGATAGTGATTTGATGATATTCATAGAGTCACATTGAACTAGGTTACCATGAAGTAAGAGTTGATCTCTAAATATATACAATACGAATGAATTCCATGATGCAATTCTTCTCAAAAAGTTCGATAAACTTGAATATTCGATGTACTAATCAATTTCATCGTTGCAATAGGTTTCATTATGACACTTGTCATTGATACAAAAAAAAGAACGTTTTTGTGGGATGTGAGTATGGATCTAGATGCTTTTCTACTACAATCAGATCAAAACTGGCAGATAATCATTCATACTCTCAACCATACTAAGGCTTACATCATCAGGGATCCACAACCAAACCCAAGCTTTCACCACTCATCTTTCACACTTAGAAATATTTGAATATTTCAACTAGGATTCTATTAAATATAAGAGCATATGAAATAAGTAAGTGCTAGAAAAATATAAAGTACAAGATAAAATTACTAACAAGTCTGCAAGAGAATATTTAAACTGTCAGTGCCATTATTAGCGACGACAAAATCTAGTTTTTTATCATTGTTGAAATCTCCAATGGCAATCGAGAATGGATTGGAACCATAGCCCAACTGACCTAGCACGATGCTTTCAAAAGTGCCGTCGCCATGTCCAAGAAGTACGCCTAAATAATTGGCATCATGATTCGCGACAACAATGTCTTGTATAGTATCGTTGTTAATGTCATTTACAGCTAAAGAGTATTGAGACGAACTTGAGCTTGTTGAATAGTTCATTTGATTTCCAAAAGAACCATTCCCATATCCAAGAATAATGCCAACACTGTCAGACTTACAACTAACAAAGGCGATATCCACTCGAGTATCATCGTTGAAATCACTGACAGCCATAAAGCATGGAGATAAATATGGGTGTGTTGAATATGTTATTTGATTTGTAAAAGAGATATTTCCATATCCAAGAAAAATACCAATATTTTGGGTGCGTGAATTAATGACGCCAATATCCATTAGATCATCATTGTTAAAATCGCTAATCACTAACGACTGTGGTTGAGAATCATTTCCAGTTACTAATATCATTTTCTTTACAAAAAATATATTGTCATAGCCAAGAAGGACACTTACATCATTGCTACGCCCATTGGCAACAACGATATCTAGTCGAGTGTCGTTGTTGACATCACCAATAGATACAGATAGTGGTCGAGAGACAACTGAATACTTTGTTTGAGTTTGAAAAGAACCGTTTCCATATCCAAGAAGGATACTCACATCATTGCTAAGCAAATTGGCGACAACGATATCTAGTCGGGTGTCGTTGTTGACATCACCAATAGATACAGATCGTGGAGAAGAGCCAACTGAATACCCTTTTTGATTTTCAAAAGAACCGTTTCCATATCCAAGAAGGACACTCACATCATTGCTACCCCCATTGGCGACAACGATATCTAGTCGAGTGTCGTTGTTGACATCACCAATAGCTACAGAATATGGAGAAGTGCCAACTGAATACCTTGTTTCAGTTTCAAAAGAACCGTTTCCATATCCAAGAAGGACACTTACATCATTGCTACCCAAATTGGCAATAACGATATCTAGTCGAGTGTCGTTGTTGACATCACCAATAGATACAGATTGTGGATAAGAGCCAACTGAATACCTTTTTTGATTTTCAAAAGAACCGTTTCCA